>OVBN01000027.1:17500-19757 GCA_900406565.1 Turritis glabra | reverse complement strand
TAAAATCAAAAACCGACGTGCGAATGTCCGAGAAAAATCTCATCCGGACGTGAAAGTCCGAGTAAAATCCGCATCCGGACGTGAATCGTCGGTAAAATCAAAACCGGACGTGCGAATGTCCGAGAAAAATCTCATCCGGACGTGAATCGTCGGTAAAATCGAAACCGGACGTGCGAATGTCCGAGAAAAATCTCATCCGGACGAGAAAGTCCGAGAAAAATCTCGATCCGGACTTGAATCGTCGGTAAAATCGAAACCGGACGTGCGAATGTCCGAGAAAAATCTCATCCGGACGAGAAAGTCCGAGAAAAATCTCGATCCGGACGTGAATCGTCGGTAAAATCGAAACCGGACGTGCGAATGTCCGAGAAAAATATCGATCCGGACGTGAATCGTCGGTAAAATCAAAACCGGACGTGCGAATGTCCGAGAAAAAACTCGATCCGGACTTGAATCGTCGGTAAAATCGAAACCGGCAGTTCGAATGTCCGAGAAAATCTCATCCGGACGAGAAAGTCCGAGAAAAATCTCGATCCGGACGTGAATCGTCGGTAAAATCGAAACCGGACGTGCGAATGTCCGAGAAAAATCTCATCCGGACGTGAATCGTCGGTAAAATCGAAACCGGCAGTTCGAATGTCCGAGAAAAATCTTGATCCGGACGTGAATCGTCGGTAAAATCAAAACCGGACGTGCGAATGTCCGAGAAAAATCTCATCCGGACGAGAAAGTCCGAGAAAAATCTCGATCCGGACGTGAATCGTCGGTAAAATCAAAACCGGACGTGCGAATGTCCGAGAAAAATCTCATCCGGACATGAAAGTCCGAGAAAAATCCGCATCCGGACGTGAATCGTCGGTAAAATCGAAACCGGCAGTTCGAATGTCCGAGAAAAATCTCATCCGGACGAGAAACTCCGAGAAAAATCTTGATCCGGACGTGAATCGTCGGTAAAATCAAAACCGGACGTGCGAATGTCCGAGAAAAATCTCATCCGGACGAGAAAGGCCGAGAAAAACTCGATCCGGACGTTAATCGTCGGTAAAATCAAAACCGGACGTGCGAATGTCCGAGAAAAATCTCATCCTGACGTGAATCGTCGGTAAAATCGAAACCGGACGTGCGAATGTCCGAGAAAAATCTCATCCGGACGAGAAAGTCCGAGAAAAACTCGATCCGGACTTGAATCGTCGGTAAAATCGAAACCGGCAGTTCGAATGTCCGAGAAAATCTCATCCGGACGAGAAAGTCCGAGAAAAATCTCTATCCGGACGTGAATCGTCGGGAAAATCGAAACCGGACGTGCGAATGTCCGAGAAAAATATCGATCCGGACGTGAATCGTCGGTAAAATCAAAACCGGACGTGCGAATGTCCGAGAAAAATCTCGATCCGGACGTGAATCGTCGGTAAAATCGAAACCGGCAGTGCGAATGTCCGAGAAAATCTCATCCGGACGAGAAAGTCCGAGAAAAATCTCGATCCGGACGTGAATCGTCGGTAAAATCGAAACCGGACGTGCGAATGTCCGAGAAAAATCTCATCCGGACGTGAATCGTCGGTAAAATCGAAACCGGCAGTTCGAATGTCCGAGAAAAATCTCATCCGGACGTGAATCGTCGGTAAAATCGAAACCGGCAGTTCGAATGTCCGAGAAAAATCTCATCCGGACGTGAAAGTCCGAGAAAAATCCGCATCCGGACGTGAATCGTCGGTAAAATCGAAACCGGCAGTTCGAATGTCCGAGAAAAATCTCATCCGGACGTGAAAGTCCGAGAAAAAACTCGATCCGGACGTGAATCGTCGGTAAAATCAAAACCGGACGTGCGAATGTCCGAGAAAAATCTCATCCGGACGTGAAAGTCCGAGTAAAATCCGCATCCGGACGTGAATCGTCGGTAAAATCAAAACCGGACGTGCGAATGTCCGAGAAAAATCTCATCCGGACGTGAATCGTCGGTAAAATCGAAACCGGACGTGCGAATGTCCGAGAAAAATCTCATCCGGACGTGAATGTCCGAGAAAAATCCGCATCCGGACGTGAATCGTCGGTAAAATCGAAACCGGCAGTTCGAATGTCCGAGAAAAATCTCATCCGGACGTGAATCGTCGGTAAAATCGAAACCGGGCGTGCGAATGTCCGAGGAAAATCTCATCCGGACGAGAAAGTCCGAGAAAAACTCGATCCGGACGTGAAAAATCTTACCCGGTCGACAGATTAACGTACCGGCTATCGGGAAAACATAAGTCTCGACCCA
>OVBN01000027.1:5000-7500 GCA_900406565.1 Turritis glabra | reverse complement strand
ATCGTCGGTAAAATCGAAACCGGACGTGCGAATGTCCGAGAAAAATCTCATCCGGACGTGAATCGTCGGTAAAATCGAAACCGGCAGTTCGAATGTCCGAGAAAAATCTCATCCGGACGTGAATCGTCGGTAAAATCGAAACCGGCAGTTCGAATGTCCGAGAAAAATCTCATCCGGACGTGAAAGTCCGAGAAAAATCCGCATCCGGACGTGAATCGTCGGTAAAATCGAAACCGGCAGTTCGAATGTCCGAGAAAAATCTCATCCGGACGTGAAAGTCCGAGAAAAAACTCGATCCGGACGTGAATCGTCGGTAAAATCAAAACCGGACGTGCGAATGTCCGAGAAAAATCTCATCCGGACGTGAAAGTCCGAGTAAAATCCGCATCCGGACGTGAATCGTCGGTAAAATCAAAACCGGACGTGCGAATGTCCGAGAAAAATCTCATCCGGACGTGAATCGTCGGTAAAATCGAAACCGGACGTGCGAATGTCCGAGAAAAATCTCATCCGGACGTGAATGTCCGAGAAAAATCCGCATCCGGACGTGAATCGTCGGTAAAATCGAAACCGGCAGTTCGAATGTCCGAGAAAAATCTCATCCGGACGTGAATCGTCGGTAAAATCGAAACCGGGCGTGCGAATGTCCGAGGAAAATCTCATCCGGACGAGAAAGTCCGAGAAAAACTCGATCCGGACGTGAAAAATCTTACCCGGTCGACAGATTAACGTACCGGCTATCGGGAAAACATAAGTCTCGACCCAACTTTCGAAAATCGTCGATTGGCATGGGATGTTTTCCGACCGAAACTCTTAAAATACATCAATAAAGGGTTCAGGATGTATATTTGGGATCAAAAGTGTCCACGGATCCCCGACTAAGCCATGATCATCCGATTTTGGTAAATATCAAAAGAAATAGTTCCACTGCCCCAAAAATTCTGAAACTTTACCAGAAAATAGCTTTCATCATCCTTATGATGCCTGCAAAAAATCAGAAAAAAATACCGAGTATTTTTTTTTTTTTGGCACCAGTGACTCCTCAGACACATCAATGTCTCCTGGTGCCGGGTCGAAAAAAGGCCATAAACCTATATAGGGGGGTGGGTGTTGGTGGATGTCTGGGCAGACCGAGGGTACCCCCCTACTCGGTTCCGGACGTGGGTAGCGATCGAGGGAATGGAATGGATATACACCCGGGGGATGTCCGACCGACCGACCGCCGGTTCCGTCACCGGAAAAATTTTCCGGCGACTTTTCCGGCGGTCGGTTTTTGTTGCCTTTTTGGATTTTTTAAGCAATCTTCGACGAAAGATGGTGAGTGGCCGAGGAGAATGGGCGTGTCACGCATGGGCGGGCATGGATTCTCCGAGGCCGAGTGGGTGGCGGTATATACAGAGAGCGCATCGAGTGCGCATTACATACCGAGATGTTCCCATGAGCATCGCTTCACCCTCGCCAAGGTCGGATGGGCGTGCTTCGATGGAAAGCATGGATCCGCCTAGGCTGTCCCGAGGAAAGCGAGGTGACGGTTGTCTCCCATGGGCGGCGCACCTCGTGGCTAGGTTCGGAAACGGTGAAGGATCGATCAAACAAAGAATAGCTACTGCACTCTTACGAGTCCTTTGCGATTTTCCTAGTTTTATCGTACCCTTTGCCGCATCTGTTCCTGGCAACCATCTCTTGATGGGAGTCCGGTTGTTCGTCAGCCGGCCAAGGGTAATGAACGAAATGTGAACCCTTGTTGCCTAGGTCGGATGGGCGTGCTTCGATGGAAAGCATGGATCCGCCTAGGCTGTCCCGAGGAAAGCGAGGTGACGGTTGTCTCCCATGGGCGGCGCACCTCGTGGCTAGGTTCGGAAACGGTGAAGGTTCGATCAAACGAAGAATAGCTACTGCACTCTTACGAGTCCTTTGCGATTTTCCTAGTTTTATCGTACCCTTTGCCGCATCTGTTCCTGGCAACCATCTCTTGATGGGAGTCCGGTTGTTCGTCAGCCGGCCAAGGGTAATGAACGAAATGTGAACCCTTGTTGCCTAGGTCGGATGGGCGTGCTTCGATGGAAAGCATGGATCCGCCTAGGCTGTCCCGAGGAAAGCGAGGTGACGGTTGTCTCCCATGGGCGGCGCACCTCGTGGCTAGGTTCGGAAACGGTGAAGGTTCGATCAAACGAAGAATAGCTACTGCACTCTTACGAGTCCTTTGCGATTTTCCTAGTTTTATCGTACCCTTTGCCGCATCTGTTCCTGGCAACCATCTCTTGATGGGAGTCCGGTTGTTCGTCAGCCGGCCAAGGGTAATGAACGAAATGTGAACCCTTGTTGCCTAGGTCGGATGGGCGTGCTTCGATGGAAAGCATGGATCCGCCAAGGCTGTCCCGAGGAAAGCGAGGTGACGGTTGTCTCCCATGGGCGGCGCACCTCGTGGCTAGGTTCGGAAACGGTGATGGTTCGATCAAACGAAGAATAGCTACTGCACTCTTACGAGTCCTTTGCGATT
>OVBN01000026.1:0-234879 GCA_900406565.1 Turritis glabra | reverse complement strand
ACCAAGCTGATCGAGTGCACTTCCAGAACGAGCCAAGTCAAGTGCTCGATCACCCACTCGACCAAGCTGATCGAGTGCACTTCCAGAACGAGCCAAGGCATGGGCCACTTAACCGACTCGACCACACGACTCGATCAAACGAATCGAGTCAAACTGCCGACATCTATCTTGTCCTCTTCTGTTTTAGGGTTTTGCAAACTTCTCTATAAATACTCCCTTTAAGCCATTTGTTGAGGGATACGTTTTCTTGCCTAGGTTTTCTCTATATTTTCACCAAGAACATCTTATTTTGTAATTGAGATTTCTTCAAAGTTATTAAGTTTTTGTTACACTTCTTTTGCTAGTTATTAATCTCCATAACTTTGTCTATCTCTATTACAAGTTTTAATAAATTCTGGGTTTGTGTTCTTCATGTTCTTCATGTTCTTCATATGTTCTAAGTAATTATCTTAGTAGTTGTTAAGGTTTTGATATAGTTTCTTTGGTAATTGTTAGTCTCCATACCCTTGTCTATTCTTATTACAAGTTTTATAATTTCCTGGGTTTATGTTCTTGTTTTGAAGTCTAGACTCTTTCCATTATATTTAGTTTTTATTGTTGTTTCTTTGTCACTTATAGCTCTTTTCATCTTTATCTTTCGGATTATGCATGTTATAGTATTTTCTAGGTTTGTGTTCTTCATGTTCTTCATGATTTTTGAGTAGTCTTTTAGGGTTCTTGAGGATGGGATAGGTTAGTGGCAATTCTTTGGTCTACTAGGTCGTTTAAGCTTATGATTCCATGAATCCCTTATGGATTAGTATCCTTAATGCTAGTTCCTTTCTGATCATTTGGAATTAGAATCCAGACATTTCCACACTCAAAAAGTGTGTCATGAAATGTCTGAACCAACTAATTCCATAGATTTACATTTCTAGCCTAAGAGATTAGATGTCTAGAGTGTTAATTGGCTTTAATAGACTGAGTCTTACTGCCTGTTAGGTTAGATTTCGCTAATGAGAATTAGGTCTGAAATTAGCTTAGCTTGATGGTTTCTATCATGAAAATGAATTAATCAACTTCTGAGTCTATTGTCTAGGGGTTAGTTCATCTTTGAGTTTGTTAAACACCTAGGTTGATTGAAGAAGAGTTGCTGACCCATTACCCCCATCCTTAGGATCTTTTACTTCCTAGTATCATTCTGTTTCCTTGTTTACTAGTTCTCATATCATTAATGCTCTGCTTTTGTTAGTCTTTCATTCTGTTGCTTGTTAGCTTATGTTAGTTACAACCATTGCTTTGTTAGATTCTAATTTATGCTTTCTGTTGATTTAAGTCCAAACCGATATTGTTTTCCGGTTTATCGGATGGAAACCCTTAATGAGTAATGGAGAGATCCTAGAGATTAAAGACTACGGTCTGAAACGGTTCAGATTACTGGCCGGATCTCGTACTCGATATCACTTCTGTGGTATGGGAAACACAATTCCACGAACTTGACAACTGATACTTTTGTGATCAAACAAACATATTGCTTGGCTTGACTTAACTGATTTGATCAAATCTTATCTGTTAGCATCACACCCAATTGGATTGACACCTATTGTATTGCAATGGCATGATAATGCATTAGGCAATTGATAGCAAAAACATATTATCACCTACAAAAGATAAGAAACGACTTGTTCAACTGTCTATACGAGCTCTGATCTTTTCTAGAAGAGGAAGATAGTCTGAGGTAGTCATTCTCTTTGCTAACAGAGGCAAGCCAAGATATCTTACCGGGAGGGTTCCAGCTTCTAAAGGAAAGCGTTGAAGGATAGCGTTTCTGTTTAGTTGGGACACTCCAGCCAAGAAGATTATTGATTTCTCTAAACTGATGTTCAACCCCGAATACGCAGCAAAGTTGTCAAAAATATCAAGTATTCCAGCCACAAACCGAGATGTTCCATCAGAAAAGACCATGATGTAATCTACAAAACATAGATGAGTGAGTTTCGTGTTTTTGCAGTGCGGGTGGTATCCAAAGTTTCTTGCTGCGGTAGCCTTATCCAGCATACTTGAGAGAATGTTCATGCAAATGACAATAAGGTATGGAGATAATGAGCATCCTTATCGCAGGTCTTGCTCGCTTCTAAAAAAGCTAGCCAGCTCCCCATTCACTTGGACTTAAAAGGAGGCAGTACTGATACATAATTCAATCCAACGGATGAACATTGTTGGAAGGTTTATGGCATTTAGAGTGATATATCATGGTTTTTACGGTTTTTAACCATGATATAGGAGTCGTTTTTAGAGTCTTTATAGAGTCTTTACAGTATTTTCTAGTCTTTTAGAGTCTTTGCAGGTCTAGGAGCGTTTTGGACTTATTTGGAGATTATGGGACGTGTTGGAGCAAGCCGAGAAGCTACGCTGAAGAAATGAACTCGGAGAGCAAAATTGGTGTGGGTGTCGATCGACACTAGAGGTTAGTGTCGGTCGAGACCAATATCTGACGGCAATTGAATTCCCATTTTTTTGAAGTTTTGAAGAATAACAAATTATGTCCAGAAGTGTTCTCTGTTTACAAATAAAGCTCAAATAGTGTTTTAGCTATTTATAGGATTTTAAGGTCATTGTTTAGACCAATGCTTGATTTTTGAATAGCCACCTTTTTTGAGATTTTTGGAGAAGATTTCTAAACTCTTTTCTTTTTCTCCTGATTATTTTAATATAATTTATTTCATTCTTGATTTGTGTTTCATTAATCATGTCTGAGTAATCTCCCTGTTAGGTTTAGGGTTTTCAAAAGAATTCATGAATTGTTAGGTTGATAGAATGTGAGGATTGAATCTATAGAGTTCTTCATCTAGATTGTGTTTATTGCTTATTCTAGCTTAGCTACCTAGAATCTGATCTTAGGTTGATTAGTTGATACGGAAGTGTAATTGATTGCCTGAACTATCTTAGATGAGCAAAATACCCTATTCGCAAAGAAATTTGGTTTAGGGATTTTGTGAACATATCAAACCTGAACTTTAATGCTTGTTTAACTTGAAGAATTCGCAAAGAGATTTGGGATTCTAAAATTTAAGCATAGATAATCTTCGCAACAAAAGTTGGTTGATTTTACATTAGTGATTTGAGTTCTAGAATGGTTCATAATTACAATTCTGATAATTGTTTTGTTCTGCAATTCTGATTTTCCTGCGAATTCTCCTAAATCTAGCATTTTTCCTCATTGAATTTACCTCCTTTACTTTTTACTCTGTTTGACATTTAGCTAAATTTCCAACCTGCTAATCTATTGCGTGAACTAAAGTCCCTGTGGATTCGATCCCTAAGTACTGCAGTGATCTCTTAATTTGAGAGAGTAGCTCTAGGGTAATGAGAAAATGCCATTGGACTCAGTCAAATGCCTTTGGTAGATCAATCTTTATGGCACATCTACTTGAAACCGTCGCCTTATGATAATCTATAACCAATTCTGATGCAAGCAACAAGCTTTCCATCATCAATCGATCCTTAATAAAAGCAGATTGATTTGGGGCTATCGAGGATGGGAGAATAAGTTTCAATCAATTTGCCAATAATTTTGAAATTACCTTGTATATCACGTTGCAGCACGAAATGGGTCGGTAATCTTTCATTTCTTTCATTTCTTCTTTCCTTAGTATTAGAGCCAGGATTGTGGTATTTATGCCTTTAGGGAAAAAACCCTTCAAGAAGAAAGATTGAATGGACAGAACGAAATCGCCACCCAAGATACTCCATGTTGCTTTAAAGAATTCTACGCTGTAGCCATCCGATCCAGGAGATTTGTTACTTGGTATCGAGAACAAGACGCTGCGAATTTCTTCACTCGTAACCTCCTTCATGATCTGAGAATGATTTGAGCTTGAACAGCGAAAGCTCACCAAGTTTCGTATATGTTTTTCTGTGATACCTTCAAAATCATCAGGTTTCTTCCTTAGAAATTCCTCGAAAAAACTGGCTGCCTCTGTTTTAATATCATTTTGGCTAGTGCATATTCTCCCATTAGAGCATCGAATTTCTCGTATTACATTTCTACCTTTCCTTACCTTTGATGCGTGATGAAAATATTTGTTTTTTTTGTGTCCCACTTCAAGCCAGTGTACCTTAGATTTTTGTTTCAGAAAGCCTTCTCAATGGTAGCTGCTAAGTTCCATCTTTTGTATGCAATATTTTCTGCTCAATCGCCTCATCAGATGGATCTGCAAGAGTGATATGCTGCTTCTCACAAAGCAAAAGAAGAGCCTCCTTGACTCGTTTTGAGAGATTATTCAGGTTGTTTCTGCTTAGAGATTTTAAAATGGGCTTGAGTGCTTTGAACTTCTTTGCGAACCTGTACATGGCTGACGTTGAGTGATATAGAGCTGCTATATTATCCCAGAAATTTTTTACTGATTGCAAGAAATCTGGCAATGCAACCAGCACATTGGAAAATTTAAAAGGTCCTTACAGTTGTGAAGCTTCCTCCCCTAACTTAAATCTGCAACCCAAGTGGTCAGAACAACCTCCGGGTTAAAAAATGCTATAAGAGAATGGAAATTTGAGATTCCATGTTTCATTTGCCAATACTTGATCTAGCTTCTTGCATATCAAACGTTCTTCTCTCTTGTTGCACCAAGTAAACAAAAGACCATGGTAGCTCATGTCTACAAGTGAGCAATATCGAACTGTGTCTTGAAAGTGTCTCATTCCTGGTGGGATCGAAGGAGAAAGTTCAAATCTCGAGTGCTCATCTCCATCGAGAATTTCATTAAAATCACCTTAGATTAGCCAAGCTTTGTATAAAACATTGGCTTATCATGGTGATTTTTAATGTCTTCCCATAACTCTTTTCTTTCGTCTGAAAAACTAGAAGCATAAACGAAGGAAACAAAGAACTCTTCTGCAGCTCCATTCATTAGAATTGAACAAGTGATCAGTCCGCTTTTGAAAACCGGCGTTACTCTTACGTTATTCTTCCAAACCACCCAAATTCTTCCCAAACTGTTGAATTCATAGTTCGACATGACAGACCAATCCCGAAACATTGAAGATGTGATGCGACTCGCTCTATTCTCCTTCACACTCGTCTCCAATAAACACTGAAATTGCACTGATTCTCTTTGTATCCAATCACGAACCACGAAATGTTTATTTGATAATTTGTTGAAGCCGAACACATTCCAAAAAGACCCTGACATTAAAATTGTTTCTTGGAGTTCCTTTTGCTCGAAGTATTATTGATAGTAACCTTAACCATATGTGTAAAAGCTTCTGAAAGTATATTATGCGAAATCTTGGATAATCGAGGGAGGGTAGGTCTAGTCATTTTCTCCGAATGTCCATTCGTCTTAAGCTTGTCAGTGACTTCTATAATTTTATTCACTATCTCTACCTGCCCATTCACAGTAGGATCTGCATCATTTTCTTATCTTTATCTCCTTTCTCTTATGCTTCTACTTCATCTGTTTCCCTCAAAATAGAGAACTAGGACGAAGCGAGAATAGAAACTTGACCATAAGTGAGAGTGTTATGTTTTTTCATTACTTCTGCTTCCCTTTCCCGGAGACACTACTGACCAACCATCCGTGTTAGTAGTTCCTGTGGAAGGAAAAGTTTTCTCGTTTTCAGATACTAGTGTTTGAATCCTTTCCTCCTCTTGAGCATTGTCCAGATCCTTTACCCCTGTATCCTCTAACATAGGTTGGTGTTGAACAATTTGTTGATGTTGTATCATATTCTCCGAGACTAGATCTCTCTTCAATTTCCACTATTTCCTCTGTTTCTTTCTACACCTTTGAAGTGGTCACACAACCTTCTTCCAAATGCCCCCATTTGCTACAACGAGTGCAGCGCGGTGGAAGCCAGGGATAGCTTAATTCAACTGTTGCTTCTTCATGTTGGCCAATCTTAAATCTGAAGGTTTTTGGAAGTTCTTGTGACAGATTTACTCCCACAAAAACTTTTGCTTCTTCGAAATTACTACATAACTCAGTTTCTGGGTGAACCCGTATCAGATTTCCAACTATGCTATTTAGAAAACCCAATCCTTCCCAGGAGTACATCGAGTGAGGTATGTTCTTCAAAGTGACCCACAACGGCGTGGTTTTAATTTCTGGTTGAGTTTCTTCTATGATCGGAGACCATTTTGAAACTATCATGGCAAGCCTGCAATATTCCACATCCTCGCCTCAGCACTCTAAACCCTGTTACTTTTACGTAATCGATTTTCTTAATGCTTTAATCTATGTCTTATGTTGTTTCTATTTCCATGTGTGAGTAATTCTTTAGTTGAGTTTTAGGGTTCCAAGTAGGGGATTCAATGGTTTGATGGTAAGATCGATTAGGAGTTCTTATGCTTTAGGATCCTTTGATTCACATGATCTTAATGCTAGAATAGGATTGATCACCCTGTTGTAGATTCTAGGTTTTTCTATGCATCATAAGTGTTATAGAATGCATGAACTAGTGAGAATTGAGCAATGTATGTCTAACCCAATGAAAGTTGATGTTAGAACACATTGTGAACTAAGTCGACTTGGCCGTTAATGCTAATTTGACTAAGAGACTTCAAACGAGAGTTTAGCAGTTGAGTAGTCAAATTTAGAGGCTTATACCTTGAGAAAATGTTAGTCTAATTTTGTGATCCATGTTCTAGAACGGTTTCAATTGTCGAATTTCATGTTTCAAAGTTTCCATCATTCTTTGATCTCTGAATGGTCAGATTTATCAAGAGTATGTTAGCGACGGTACTGAGGATGTTCATGCGGAGTTGAGCCACGTGAATGGTCAGGAAACATTCAGAATAAGGGGGACCATTCCAATATGAGACGACCACACCCGTTGTTTTTTTTTTTTTTAACAACTAATACACCCATACGTAATAGTCAAAACGGATTAACAACAATAAAACTCGATCTTTATTAAACACTCAACAAACCGTCAAACTACAGAAAACGTAATTAAACAAATGTAAACAAGCCATAACACAACAACAACAACAACAACACAAACCAAGTCCTAATCATCCCCTCCTCAACGCCTTAATTCTACTATATTTACCTGCAACTCAGAAAACACAGAGATGCGTAAGTATTATCACAAATACTTAGTGAGGCGGTCCTCCCATCTACGAGCTATACACACAAGCAAGCAAGACGATAAACCGCTCACAACGCAAAAACGCAACAATCACAGAAGATAAACAACCGGATCTATCGATCCAAGCATGGATCGATCGATCCTAACCTTGGATCGATCAGTCCAAACACCCAGCCAAAACCTGGAACAACCAAGCCTTATGGATCGATCGATCCATCCCTGGGATCGATCGATCCCCTTACCTTCAGCAACTTCAAGACTTGGATCGATCGATCCCTGCGGTTCTGCGACACCACTCGACCTGCAAGCCTTGGATCGATCTATCTCACCGTAGATCGATCGATCCTCGAGCTTCTGCAACACCGATCTCGATTTCCACCACCGCACACGACCAACGACCACCTAAACTTGCTTCCTAGAGGCGATTAAACACCAACATAAACCCAAACCACAAGGAAGACAAGCCACAAAACCACAGAAACAGGCAACACTCCAAGGATTCAATAACCCTAAGCCAGACACAACAAGAACACACAAGCTTCTCAATTGCTTAGATAAGCTCAAGGTCATGCACTCACCTTGAGAATGAATGGATTGCAGACTGAGACATCACCACCACAAAGCTGGAAAACTCCTCCACACTTCTACAAACGATTCTCTGCAACCCAAACCACCAAGCTTCTTCCTTCCTAAGCATCCACAACCTTCTCTCTTTGATCTCTCACACTTAACACCCAAACCCTTGAATCTCACATTTCTTTCCTCTTTGAACCTCAGCCACAACTCACAGCAACTCACAGGAAGAAGAACGAAGACCAAAAGATGCAAACAAGGGGGGTTAGGTGAGGTCAAAGCAACAAAAAGAACAGCCTCCACATGTGGAACGATCGATCCACTCCTAGATCGATCGGTCCACTCGTCGAATCCAACACCAGATCGATAACAAAGCATGGATCGATCGGTCCAAGCTTGGATCGATCAATCCCCTCTCTTTTTTCGGTCAAAAGTTTGACTTTCGACTCTCGATCAATCTGCTTCCCGTTCCCGAGAAAACACCAATCCTGAAACACTTAAGATCGACTCCAAAGAGAGAGATCACATTTACGACAATGATATCTCTGTGTTTTATCCGATTTAGGCACATATTCATCACCCTTTTAGCATTGTTTCATCCTTCATTTGCATCATTTAGAGCCTTTTACTTCTGTTTTGCATACTTAGCCATTCTTGCACCAACGTTGCATACACATTCCGCGTATGGGGTTGAAACAGGTAATCTGGAGCTTCTAAGGAGTAGAGAAGGAATGAAGGCTTTGGATATAGATGAAACTGGGAAAGGAGAATGGGACGCAGAGAGAGGAAGCCACTCACCCGCTCGATGTAAATAATCGAGTGCAAGCTCGAGTCACACAGAGGAGGAGCTCGATCACCCACTCGATGTGAATGATCGAGTGCAAGTTCGAGTCGCACAGAGGAGGAGCTCGACCACCCACTTGATGTGCTTGATTGAGTGCAAGCACCAGTCTTACAGAGAAGAAGCTCGACCAACCGCTCGATCGACAGCTCGACCAGACGATCGAGTGCTCGATCGAGTGGAACCACCGACTCAGCTATTTTGTCTTTTTCCGAATTAGGGTTTTAACCTGAGACTATAAATATCCCTCTTAAGATGACCCAAGGGAATTTACGTTTTTCCTTAGGATTTTTCTCTGTAGCCACCAAGAACACCTCTGATTTGTTATCTAGATATCTTTTGATCTATTGAGTTTTTGCATTTACTTCTTTGAAACTTCTTGCTCCTCTCATCATTATCTTTCTGTTATGCAAGTTTTATTAATTTCTGGGTTTGAGTTCTTGCTGTTCTTCATGGAGTCTGAGTAGTTTTCTAGGGTTCTTGAGGATGGGTTAAATTAGTGAGGAATCCTTAGTCTCCTAGGTCGTTTAAGGTTAGATTTCTATGAATCCCTTCTGGATTAGTGTTCTTAATGCTAATTTCTCTTTGATCATTTGGAGTTAGAACCCAGACATTTCCACACCCACCAAGTGTTTGATGAAATATCTGAACCAACTAATTCCAGAGATTTACATATCTAGCTTAAGAGATTAGTTGTCTAGAATGTTTATTGGCTTTAATAGACTGAATCTTAATGTCTGTTAGGTTAGATTTCGCTAATGAGAATTAGGTCTAGAACTATCTTAGCTTGATGATTTCTATCATGAGAATGGATTAGTCAGCTTATGAGTCTATTGCATAAGGAATAGCTCTGCTTGAGTTGTTAAACACCTAGGTAGCTTAAGGAGGAATCACTGATCCATTACCCCATCCTTAGGAACTTTTTGTTTATTTGAGCATTTCTGTTACATTTCTCTGTTTCTGTAACTTCTGTAGCTTCTGTTAGCTTTTGTAGTTTCTGTTAGCTGCTGTTAATTTTGACTGCTTGTTTAAGTTTCTTGTTTATGCTTTTTATTGTTTTAGTGCCAAACTGATATAGTGTTCCGGTTTATCGGTTGGAAACCCTCAATGAGTAAAGGAGAGTTCCTAGAGATTAAAGACTGCGGTCTGAAACGGTTCAGATTACTGGCCGAATCTCGCACTCGATATTACCTCAGTGATATGGGAATACAACGCCACGAACCTGGACATTGATACATTCACCATTGATAAAACCTATTGCCTGTCTTGACTTAGATTTATTCGATTGCATCCTTTCTGTTAGCATCACACCTGCTTGGATTGATAACCTTCTGTACTGCAATGACATGATAGTGCATTAGGATAATTGATAGAAAAATCCTATTATCAATTTGGCGCCGTTGTCAGTTGGGTGTTTATTTGTTACATTTAGGATTTTGGATCTCTTAAGATCAAATTCTTATTCACCTTACTTTGCTTACTGACTTGGTTGTTTTTCTCTGTTTCGTGTCTCAGGCCCACTCGATTGACCATTCGACCAATCACTCGACCAGCACGATCAAGTGCTTGATCGAGTCCGAACTCGAGTCCAGTTTTCTTCACCTGTATGCACACCAGATCGCACGGCAACCACAACCACAACCTCATTCACTATATCGAAAACATTGACGGGTTACAACGTCAGTTGAGAGCGCAAAGAGACAACGTCTGATTCGATCAACCGGATCCAGTTAGTATGGCACACCAACAGGGCCAACAGGGCCACCAGGACGAGCAACCACCTGTTGCACAACGACGGCCACGATACATTGGCGCAGGAGATGCCCCTAATACCTACACTCAGAGGCATGGGATTCTACCTCCTGCTATCCAAAATAACAACTTCGAGATCAAGAGTGGGTTGATATCAATGGTTCAGAGCAACAAGTTCCATGGATTACCTATGGAGGACCCACTCGACCATCTTGATGAGTTTGACAGGCTTTGCAGCCTTACCAAGATTAATGGAGTCAGTGAGGATGGATTCAAGCTGAGACTTTTTCCTTTCTCCCTTGGTGACAAAGCCCATCAGTGGGAGAAGACTCTTCCTTAGGGATCAATAACCTCCTGGGATGACTGCAAGATAGTTTTCCTTGCCAAGTTCTTCTCTAACTCCAGAACAGCTAGACTTCAAAATGAGATCTCCGGGTTTGCTCAGTGAAATGGGGAAACCTTCTGTGAAGCTTGGGAGAGATTCAAGGGCTACCAATCTCAGTGCTCTCATCATGGATTTAGCAATGAATTCTTTCTCAACACACTTTACAGAGGAGTTCTTCCCCGGATCAGAATGCTTCTAGATACTGCAAGCAATGGAAACTTTCTGTATAAGGACGTTGATGAAGGCTGGGAGTTGGTTGAGAACCTTACTCAATCTGATGGGAACTATAACGAAGACTATGATAGAAGCATCCGGGGGAGTAATGACAATGATGATAAGCATAGACGGGAGATCAAAGCTCTTAATGACAAGCTGAATAAGCTCTTTCTAGTTCAGTAGAAGCAGGTTCACTTTATATGTGATGAGGAACAACTTCAGGTTCAGGATGGGGTCATTGATCAGCAGGAGAAGATTAGCTACATTCAGAACCAGGGAGGCTACAACAAAGGCTATAACAACTATAAGCCCAACCCCAATTTGTCTTATAGGAGCACAAATGTGGCCAATCCACAAGATCAAGTATACCCTCCTCAGCACCAACAACCTCAGCACAAGCCTTTCATCCCCTACAATCAGAATCCAGGCTATGTCCTTAAGCAACAGTTTCAGAGCGGTTACCAACAGCATGGCGTAATGGGTCCACCAGGTTTTCAACCTCATCGAGCGCAACCACCTACCAACTTGGATCAGGATATGAAGAGTATGCTACAACAGCTTCTTCAAGGTCAGGCCTCTGGTGCATTGGAGATATCTAAGAAGCTTGCAGAGGTTCATACAAAGATAGACTGCACTTACAGTGATCTTAACAGCAAATTCGAGACACTTAACTCAAAGATCGAGTACTTGGAAAGCAACTCTGCCTCCACTTCCTCCCCACGGCCTGTAGGACAACTCCCAGGGAAATCAATCCAAAACCCCAAGGAGTTTGTCAATGCCATAACACTAAGGAGTGGAAGAGAGCTGCCTACCAGACAAGGACCTACTCTCGACACTGCGCCCAGTGACGACCAAGTCGGGGGGGATTTATCTCAAGATGAAGCACAGACTGACCAACTCGATCAGACCAATCGAGTGAGTGGTCGAGTGGCTGATCGAGTGGAAGATCGACTACCAACTCCTGTTGCAAAGAAAAAGGAAACATGCTTTGTTCCTCCTCCGTACAAGCCTAAACTTCCATTTCCAAGCAGATTCAGGCAAGAGAAAATGGAGAAGTATAAAGCTCTTTTTGATAACCAGATGGGCGAAATTGAGGTCAAGATGCCTCTGTTAGATACTTTTATGGTGATACCTCCATATCAAAAGTTTCTTAAAGATACATTGACAGAAAGAATTAAAGAGCTTCAGGGAATGGTAGTGCTAAGTGAAGAGTGCAGTGCTATTGTACAGAAGAGAGCGATCCAGAAGTTAGGCGACCCCGGTTGTTTCACCTTTCCTTGCTCTCTAGGGCCGCTAAGCTTTAAGAACTGTCTTTGCGATCTTGGAGCTTCAATAAGCCTTATGCCGCTTTCAGTAGCCAAAAGATTGGGGTTCAGTAAGTACAAGGTTGCAACATCTCTCTGGTATTGGCTGATAGATCGGTTAGAATACCACACGGCGTTCTAGAAGATCTACCTCTGAGGATTGGATATGTGAATATCCCGACAGACTTCGTAGTACTAGAAATGGATGAGAAACCAAGAGATCCTCTGATATTGGGAAGATCTTTCCTAGCTACAGCTGGAGCGATTATAGATGTCAAGAAGGGAAAGATTGAGCTGAATCTAGGGAAAGACCTCTGGATGAAGTTTGACATCCGAGAAGCCATGAAGAAACCCACAATAGAGGGTCAGCTTTTCTGGATTGAAGAGATGGATCAACTTGCTGATGAACTATTGGAAGAACTCAATGAAGAAGACCATCTTCAGACTACTTTGACAAAGAGTGGTGAAGCCGAGTATTTGCACAAAGAAACCTTGGGTTATGAGATGCTTCTTGATTCACACAGAGCAGTAGAGGGGTTAGAAATCTTTGAAGATCTGATTGGTTCGAACACAGAGGTCATTGGATCAATTGAGGAAGGATCAAGTCAGACTCGACCAAGCAGCTCGACCAGCACGATCGAGTGCCCGATCGAGTCACAGCTCGAGTCAAACTTTGATTCATCTGACGATTGGTGTGAGCTGAAGGCGCCTAATGTGGATCTCAAACAACTTTCTAAAGGGCTAAGGTATGCTTTTCTGGGCCCTAACTTCACCTAACCAGACATAGTGAATGTTGAGCTCAATGATGATGAATTGCAATTGTTGTTGACCGAACTTAAGAAGTTTAGAAGAGCTATAGGATATTCACTAGATGACATCAAGGGAATTTCACCTAGCTTATGCACGAATCGTATGCTAGCATTGAACCTTAGAGGAGATTGAATCCAAATTTGAAGGAGGTTGTTAAGAAAGAAATTCTTACGTTGTTAGAAGCTAGAGTTATTTATCCTATTTCCGACAGCACTTGGATATCTCCTGTGCACTGCGTTCCTAAGAAGAGGGGTATAATTGTTGTAAAAAATGATAAGGATGAACTCATTCCCACTCGAACAATTACTGGTCATAGGATGTGTATAGACTACAGAAAACTGAATGCTGCATCTAGGAAAGACCATTTCCCATTGCCATTTATTGACCAAATGTTAGAGAGGCTTGCAAACCATCCTTATTTCTGTTTCCTAGATGGATATAGCGGGTTCTTTCATATTCCCATACACCCTAACGATTAGGAGAAAACTACGTTTACTTGCCCTTATGGGACGTTTGCCTACAGGAGAATGCCGTTTGGTCTCTGTAATGCACCTGCTACCTTTCAGAGGTGTATGATTTCTATCTTTTCAGATTTAATAGAGGAGACGGTGGAGGTGTTCATGGATGATTTTCCGTGTATGGCTCCTCTTTCTCCTCCTGTTTGCTGAATTTATGCAGGGTACTCGCTAGGTGCGAAAAAACCAACCTGGTTCTGAACTGGGAGAAGTGCCACTTTATAGTCAGAGAGGGTATCGTTTTGGGGCACAAGGTTTCCGAGAAAGGGATAGAGGTAGACAAGACCAAGATCGATGTGATGATGCAATTGCAACCACCAAGGACTGTCAAAGATATCAGAAGCTTCCTTGGGCATGCTGGTTTTTACAGACGGTTCATCAAAGATTTCTCTAAGGTTGTCAGACCACTCACAAGGCTACTCTGCAAGGAGATAGAGTTTAACTTCGATTCTGAATGTTTAGAGGCTTTCCAACTGATCAAGGAAGCCTTGATCTCAGCTCCAATAGTCTAAGCTCCTAACTGGGACTACCCATTCGAGATCATGTGTGATGCATCTGATTTTGTAGTAGGGGCTGTTCTAGGGCAGAGGATTGACAAGAAGTTGCATGTTATCTACTATGCCAGCAGAACCTTAGATGAAGCACAAGAGAGATATGCAACTACAGAGAAGGAACTATTAGCAGTGGTGTTTGCCTTCGATAAGTTCAGAAGCTACCTAGTGGGATCCAAGGTCATTGTCTATATAGATCATGCAGCATTGAGACATATCTATGCGAAAAAGGATACCAAGCCTAGACTGCTAAGATGGATACTTCTGTTGCAAGAATTTGACATGGAAATAGTAGATAAGAAAGGTATAGAGAATGGAGTGGCTGATCACCTGTCAAGAATGAGGATAGAGGATGAATTGCCCATGGATGATTCTATGCCTGAAGAGTCACTCATGGCCATCCGGATCGAACCGACTCGATCACTAGCTCGAGTCAATGCTCGACTCCATGACCGAGTGGTCGATCGAGCCCTTGATCGAGTAGGAACTGCTAGTGCAGCAGCTGAAGCCTTGGCATTAAGGGAAGAAAACCCGCCTTGGTACGTGGATTTGGTTAACTAGATGGTCATTGGTGAAGTCCCAAAGAGTCTAGATTCCTACAAAAGGAAGAAGCTCTTCAGAGATATAAACCACTATTACTGGGATGAGCCATACCTTTACAAGAGAGGTTCAGATGGGCTATTCAGAAGATGCATTGCTGAAGAGGAAGTGAAGGGAGTCCTAGAGCACTGCAATGGGTCTACTTATGGAGGCCATTTCGACACATTCAAAACTGTTAAGAAGGTGCTCCAAGCAGGATTATGGTGGCCTACCATGTTCAAGGATGCTCAGAGTTTTATCTCCAGGTGCGACCCCTGCCAGAGAATGGGAAATATAAGTAGAAGAAACGAGATACCACAGAACCCTATACTGGAAGTTGAAGTGTTTGACATCCGGGGGATTGATTTCATGGGTCCTTTCAACCCACCATCATTTAGAAACAGCTATATACTGGTGGCTGTAGATTATGTCTCGAAATGGGTTGAAGCAATTGCTTGTCCAACCAATGATGCTAAGGTTGTACTGAAGATGTTCAAGAGCATAATTTTCCCCAGGTTTAGCATCCCAAGAGTAGTCATCAGTGATGGAGGATCTCACTTCATCAATAAGCTGTTTGAGAATCTATTAAGGAAGCATGGGGTGAAGCACAAGGTTGCAACACCTTACCACCCCCAGACCAGTGGCCAAGTGGAGGTCTCCAATAAACAGATAAAGGCCATTCTAGCAAGAGTAGTGGGAGTTTCGAAAAGAGATTGGTCAGTCAAGCTCGATGATACTCTCTGGGCTTATAGGACAGCTTTCAAGACCCCCATAGGGAGAACCCCATTCCAGCTGCTTTACGGAAAAGCATGTCACCTACCTGTTGAGTTAGAGTACAAAACTTTATGGGCGACAAAACTCTTGAACTTTGATATCAAGACTGCCCAAGAAAAGAGAGTAATGGACTTGCACGAGCTGGAAGAGACCAGGCTTGACACCTATGAAAGTGCTAAGGTCTACAAGGAAAGAACTAAAGCCTTCCACGACAAGAAGATACTTCCCAAGGAAGTGACAGTTGGCGATCAGGTTCTGTTATTCAACTCCAGGTTAAAGCTCTTTCCACGAAAGCTGAAATCAAGATGGTCAGGACCATTTGACATCAAGGAAGTCCTGCCTTATGGTGCCATTACCCTAACTTCAAAGGATAGAACCGAGTTCACAGTCAATGGACAGCGGGTCAAGCGCTACATGGCCGACATGATCATTCCGGAAGGGACCTCCGTTCCTCTCGATGAACCACTCCAGGCATAAGGGCCTGACAAGTCAAGCTCAGTAACTTTAAACAAGCTCACTTGGGAGGAAGTCCCATGTCTATCCATGTTTATATTACTTTAAGTCTTTCGTATTTGGTTTTGCTTCATTTGGTTTTGGTTTTTGCTATTCGTTTTTGATGTCTTTGGTGTTCAGGAGCAAACAGGGAACCTAAACGACCGACTCGACCATACGCTCGATGTGCTCGATCGAGCTCTTCTTCTAATCTGAGCCATCAACATGCTCAACCGTACGACTCGATGGCCCACTCGATCCACGTGGTCGAGTCCATACACGGACGCGTTCAAATTTGAATTCAAATTTGAATTTGGTCGAGTTGAGCGGGAAGCACAGGGGACAAGGAGCTGACTCGATGGCCCACTAGAACGTACGACCGAGCATGTGACCGAGTGGAGCATTTAGGAGAGTTTAAATTTGAATGCGAATTTGAATTCCTTGCGCACGCTCCCCCTTGTCTCCTTGCATCCATCTTAGCTTATAAAAGGGAGTGATTCGCCTCACAACTTCTCACCCCTTTCATTTACCAAGCTTTTGCAAACACTCACCCTTCTCTCCTTTAAACTCCCTTTGAGCTCTCTTTGATTTCGGGAAAAGGCTCTCCTAGCCATCTTACTTTCAGTTTTGAGTTGCATCCATCCAGGTTCTTTGAAGATGATCAACCAGCTTCTGTCCACTAGGCCAAGCCGCTCTCCAAGGAGAAGGGAACCCGCACGACATTCATCTGCTGAAGCTATGGCAAGGCGTTTCCAAAGGTTGAGAGGATCCGCGTCGCAACCAGCTGAACCGATGGAGTTGGAAGACATAACTCTATCACCCACTCGGTCCCCCACTCGAGCCGTTGATCGAGCAGATGATCGAGTTCCCTTGTCAGTGGCGGAAGAGATGTCAAGGGCATTCTCTAGGAAGAAACTCTCCTTTTCTCTCGAAAAAGCACCAGCCGAACCTATGGAGGTTAGTGATGATGAAGCAGAGGAGCCTATGGCAGAAGAATACTCACGTGATAGATATGCGATTGCAAGGGGGAAACGTCCATTATCACCTTTGGCCGAAGAGGAGGATGAAGCTGAACAACCACAAGTCAAGGGGAAGAAGAAACAATCCATAGAAGATCTCTACAAAATCTTCAAGGGGGTGATCTTTGCCGGCACCCGCTATCCACGTCCAGAAACCATGAAAAAGCTAGGGATCAAGAGAGATGTTGAGTTTTTGTTCGAAATGTGTCACCTGGACACATTCATGAAGCTGAGCATTGATGCATACGAAGATGAAACCTGCTACTTCTTGGCCTCTTTAAGGGTGCACTTCTATGAGGATGAACCGGATTACGTCTCACATGGTGGGTTAGGTTTCATCACGTTCACGGTCAGAAACTAACTTTACTCGCTCACCTTCAAGGAGATCGACGCTTTGTATAGTTTTCCAAGCGGGACGGGAACTGCCCAAGATTTTGATAAGCGTGAGCTTCTAGCGCTGTGGAAAACAATTGGTGGAGCAAAAATCTATTCCTCTTCCAGGTCCAAGAGTGCACAAATCAGGAGCCCAGTTCTGAGGTATTTGCACAAATCCATAGCTAGCACTCTTTTTGCTAGGAAAGTCACGGGGAACATCAACGATGGCGAGTTGCAAATGCTTGATTTAGCTCTTGGAGGAGTCCTAAGTTGCACAAGGGATGGCACGGTTCTAACTGGAGATAGGTCTGATACAAGCCTCACCAACGTTATGATTGACCAGATGTTGTACTACCAAGATTGGGCAGTGAGGTTGCACAAGAAGGGTAGCACGGGGGAGCTGAGTATTGGAGGCATAGTGACACCAATACTGGTCGCTTGTGGTGTGGGGCTTAGTTCAAAAGAGTATGGTCCTAGGTGGATAGACATTCCACACCTAATAAGAACCCATTGCCTAGACATCGAGAGGGTAAATGAATGCCACCTCTACAAGACCTTCTCTACACCCCCCAAGCTAAAAATGTCTAACAAGAAGAAGACCAAGATGAAGTGGATGAAATGGTTGAGTATGCAGCAGAGACGTTCCATTTCCTGGAGTTCGCAATAAACCCGAGACAGAGCCAAGGCATAAGAGAAGCTCACAAGCATGTCAGCATCCTTCAACGGTGGAACAAGTTCCAGGACAAAACCATCAGGGCGCTGAAGAACACGGTGAAGGAGCTGTCCGGGTCTATGAAGGAGATGAAATATCATATCAATGAACTTCAAGGAAAGGTTGCTGGTTCGTCTTCAAGAAAAGCTAAGCACGGCTCAGGAAAGTTGAAGAAGAGCAGCTCTCTGAGGATGGAACCACGTCAAGACCTACCGATGGACCCCCCGAGATCGTCCTCGTTCGAGCCAAGACAAAGGAAGAAGAAAGCTGATCGTGAGAAAAGGAAGACAAAGGAGAGCTCGAGCATGCGATCGAGCCAGCGATCGAGTCCACGATCGAGTCCGTGATCGAGTGCTCTCTCAATAACATGCAAGAGCCTAGCTACACCAGAGAGAGCATGGATGCACTTGTCTCCACCTACTTCACCAACCCTTGAGCTAACCCTTTCACCCTACCATTGTACTTTCATTTGCATGTTTCATTGTACTTTCATTTGCATGTTCTGTTGTTTCTTCTTGTTGATCTTTAAGTCTTTTTCAGATTTCTATTACACAAGGGACTGTGTAATTTAAGTTTGGGAGAGGATTTAAGATGTGTTTGATGTTTGTTTCTATGAATCTTATTTTCAATTCGCATACTTGTAGTTGCATTTGCATTTTTAGATTGAGTCTAGTTGTTTCATTTAGGATTGATGCATTCGCATAGGGGATTATGATGATTACAGCCTTGTAAACATGCTGATTCATTAACCTCAATGCCCTAGTTAGTAGTTGTCTAATGCATATTGAATGAATTTGAGTATAAGACAGCACCATACTTTGAATGCACAATTTGATCTTCCTATCTTAATTGAAGCATGCTATGATTTGATGCCTTTCCCTTCCTACCTGAACCAGAACTTGACTCATAATTATCATGTCTATGCATTGAACTTGAACTCATGGATATACACATACATACTTGGATTCTCTTTCGCCATTTTACCATTCTTACTAATCCAAGTAGCTGATTCCAATTATTGGAACAGTTTCCATACCATAGCCTAACCTTCTTTCAAACCATGAATATTTACTGAGTGTGAGGTCTTTTCTGATTGAGCTTGGTAGAAAGTGTTAGGTTCGAGCCGACAAGGATAGCATCCCATGTAGTTCTAGTTCACAATTTTTAGACTAGATAGGACTAGGTGGAACCTTGATTTTGGGTTTGGGATTGGTTGATTTTCAGGGAAAGATTGGAAAAAGAAGAAAGAAAGAGAAGGTTAAGAACTCTTAGGAGGAGGAATGTAAAAAGAAAAGAGTTAGTTGTTCTAGTAAAGGATCTGGGCAATATTGATAAGATTGGTTCTGGGCAAAAGAAAAGAAAAGATAAAAAGAGGAAGGAAAAGCCAAAAGCTTGGAATGTCTTTGATAAAAAGAAGAAGAGAACCAGAGCTAGTAAGGGAAATCCCAATCCGCTAGAAGTGACTAAAAATCAGAAAGAAACCTCCCCTAAGAGTAAGAACAGTTAAAGGTGTGAGCAAATAAGAAGAGCTCAAGTAAAAGGGTAGAAATAGGACCATCTTCTGGGATTAGAAATAGGAAAGCTGAAATAAGCTTTTTGCATTTTCGGGTAGACGGGATTCTGTTCTTGTATGCATAAATTGGCCCTTACCTTTAGCATTCTTCTAAGGCTCAGTAATTCCTTGAGAGAACCTTGTTATATATTGCTTAAACCATATGCGAAGACACCATATCTGTCTCTTAAACCTTTTTCCATAGCCAAGTGAGTTCATTGAATGTGCATAACTTGATCCACATTTTCTGCTTAATGAATGTTAAAGGGATTGGTTGATTTGAATGTGTGTCTAGGTTGAGACTGAAGTCTGATTGTGTTGTGAAGAGTACGGCTAACGTTTTATCAAAAGAACTCGCTCACATTGCATTTTAGAACTATTAACTTGAACATTGATCTTATCATTTCTATCAGCATGCTTTGGTTCTGAGTCCCCGCTTTCAAACCTTTTCTCCAGCTTAATCTTGTCTGTTCGCTTGGGGAAAAGCAAAGACTAAGTTTGGAGGAGTTGATATCTCTGTGTTTTATCTGATTTAGGCACATATTCATCACCTTTTTAGCATTGTTTCATCCTTCATTTGCATCATTTAGAGCCTTTTACTTCTGTTTTGCATACTTAGCCATTCTTGCATCAACATTGCATACACATTCCGCATATGGGGTTGAAACAGGTAATCTGGAGCTTCTAAGGAGTAGGGAAAGAATGGAGGCTTTGGATATGGATGAAGCTGGGAAAGGAGAATGGGACGCAGAGAGAAGAAGCCACTCACCCACTCGATGTGAATGATCGAGTGCAAGCTCGAGTCGCACAGAGGACGAGCTCGATCACCCACTCGATATGAATGATCGAGTGCAAGTTTGAGTCGCACAGAGGAGGAGCTCGACCACCCACTCGATGTGCTTGATCAAGTGCAAGCACCAGTCTTACAGAGAAGAAGCTCGACCAACCGCTTGATCGACAGCTCGACCAGACGATCGAGTGCTCGATCGAGTGGAACCACCGACTCAGCTATTTTTTCTTTTTCTGAATTAGGGTTTTAACCTGAGACTATAAATATCCCTCTTAAGATGACCCAAGGGAATTTACGTTTTTCCTTAGGATTTTTCTCTGTAGCCACCAAGACCACCTCTGATATGTTATCCAGATATCTTTTGATCTATTGAGTTTTTGCATTTATTTCTTTGAAACTTCTTGCTCCTCTCATCATTATCTTTCTGTTATGCAAGTTTTATTAATTTTTGGGTTTGATTTCTTGCTGTTCTTCATTGAGTCTGAGTAATTTTCTAGGGTTCTTGAGGAATCCTTAGTCTCCTAGGTCATTTAAGGTTAGATTTCTATGAATCCCTTCTGGATTAGTGTTCTTAATGCTAATTTCTCTTTGATCATTTGGAGTTAGAACCCTGATATGCTCAAATTTACCCTTGAGCTACTCTCTCAAATTAAGAGATCACTGTAGTACTTAGGGATCGAATCCACAGGGACTAATGTTCACACAATAGATTATCAGTTTGGAAATATAGCTAAACAGAAGAAATTGTAAGTTAAAAATAGCAAGAGAATTAAAATCAGGTTGTAAGATGAATGGGAGAAAAGCTAAGCTTAGGGAAATTCTCAGGAAATTCAGAATTGCAGAACAAAACAATTATCAGGATTGTAATTAAGAACCGTTCTAGAACTCAAATCACTAATGTAAAATCAACCAACTTTCGTTGCGAAGATTATCTATGCCTAAATTTTAGAATCCCAAATCTCTTTGCGAATTCTTCAAGTTAAACAAGCATTAAAGTTCAGGTTTGATATGTTCACAAAATCCCTAAAACAAATCTCTTTGAGAATAGGGTATTTTGCTCATCTAAGATAGTTCAGGCAATCAATTACACTTTCGTGTCAACTAATCAACCTAAGATCAGATTCTAGGTAGCTAAGTTAGAATAAGCAATAAACACAATCTAGATGAAGAACTCTATAGATTTAATCCTAATAATCTAACAATCTAACAATTCATGAATTCTTTTGAAAACCCTAAACCTAACAGGGATATTACTCAGACATGATAAATGAAACACAAATCATGAAGGAAATAATTTGCATTAAGAAAATCAGAAGAAGAAGAAAAGAGTTTAGAAATCTTCTCCAAAAATCCCTGAAGAGGTGGCTGCTCCAAAATCAAGCATTCAAAAGCCTAAGTCTAAACAATGACCTTAAAATCCTATAAATAGGATAAAACACGTTTTGGGCTTTATTTGTAAACAGGGACAACTTCTGGGCCAAATTTGCAATTCTTCAAAACTTCAAAAAGATTGGAAATTCGATTGCCGTCAGATATTGGTGTCGACCGACACTAATGGCTAGTGTCGATCGACACTCACACCAATTTTGCTCTCCGAGTTGGTTTTTTCAGCGCAGCTTCTCGGCTTGCTCCAAAATGTCCTATAATCTCCAAATAAGTCCAAAACGTACCTGAACCTGCAAAGACTCTAAAAGACTCGAAAGACACTAAAAAGACTCTAAAAATGACTCTTATATCATGGTTAAAAACCGTAAAAACCATGATATATCAACTCCCCCAGACTTAGCATTTGCTTGCCCTCAAGCACAACAGAAACTTAACCTGTGAAAGAGGTTTGAAAAACGCGGAAACTCTCTCTCTCTTTAGACTGTTGCATTGTGCATTCAAACCAAATCCATATGCTTAGCAGACTAATCCAAATCGAACCACCATGTACTTCTCTGTAGACATTTCAACTCCCCAAATTTAACCCACAACTTCGCAACATTCTCCACAGCCTTCATCGCTGGGTCTCATCAATGAAATCAGTGCCAAGAACCTTCTAGACTCATTCCCGTGCAATACCATGACAAACCAACCAATTTTCGCACTCTTTGGTACTTTTTCTCTCCCCAGACTTATTCTTTTCTCAACATCTTTTGTGTTGTTGTTTTTTTATCAAAAGTGTAGGCGAATAATGGTATCACAGGAAATTTTCCTAACCTCGCTTCCAACTTTCGTGTGATCATTCTTTTCAAAGTAAAATAATGGGGTCGTTGGAAATTTTCCTATCCCTTTACTCAAAAGAAAATCATATCATCTTTTCTGCTTTTAAACACACACTTTTTACTGAATAAGGGAGAGGAGTACCATCACTTTTGCATTCAGGTTTTCGTTTGTCAGGTAGGAACGGGGAGTCAAACCCTATGACCTGAATATCCCCAACCGCGACCTCTCCAATAGTCTCTGATGTAACAATCGTCACCAGATACGCCTCGCGACCCTTCTCGATCATGCTCTCTACCTGCATGGCCGAGATCACGAGACTCCCAGAAGTCGGTCTCACTCCTTGATAAACCAACCTCTCTTGTTTTCTTTCGAAAACAACACGCCCTCGGTGACAGTCCAGATGCACTCTGAACTTCCCGAGCCAGTCCATGCCCAAGATGACGTTATAAAGCTCTACCGAGCAAATGACCAAATCCGCTGGCATAGACTTTCCAGCCACTTGGATATCCACGTCCCCAACTCGACCGTGAATAGTCAGTAGCTTCCCTCTAGCCACTCTAACAAAGCCCAACCGCTCCTCGGTTGCTCCCTATAATTTGCCCTTCTCGACAATTTCCGAAGTAATAAAGCAATATGATTTTCTAGAATCAAACAACACATGGGATTCAACACCTCCCACAACCAGGGTCTCTGCATATTTTTCATATGCTCAGAACCCTAACACCCCATCACGGAGACAATAAATTCTAAAACACAAGAATTTAACTCAGGTAAGTTTAAAAAGTACCTGTGATCGCCCGGGAACTCGGGCCTCCTGTCTCCACAATGGAATACACTCGGGGCACCACTACACTCTGACTAGCTGGCGACACCGTTGCTGCCTTCCTCTGCAACTTGGGGCACCTCGGCTTGATATGCCCCATCTCCCTGCAGTGATAGCACCTCGGCTTGATATGCCCCGTCGCCTCAACTCAGCCCGAAGACCCAACAAGAATCTTTGTACCCGGGCCCTCTCGCCCTCCAATGCTCGACCCGCATACACACTGAGACGGTTAAACTCCACTTCATACTCTCGGACGGTCCGGTTCCCTTGAGACAAATCCAGGAACCGACCCTCCAACCGGTCAAGTGCCTCCTGAGGAAAATACTTGGAGCTAAACTCCTCCACAAAATCCTCCCAGGCCATCTCCGCCTGCTCTGTCCTGGCCGCAACACCCCTCCACCAAAAATGTGCATCACCCTCCAGGTAATGAACCGCCAGGTCAACCCGGTATCCCTCTGGACACCTAATCGAAAGGAAGTTCCGCTCCAACCTCCTTCTCCACGCATCCGCAGCCTCAGGGTTAACACCTCCCGGAAAGAATCCCGTGTCAATCCTCTGCAACTGCTCCATCATCCTCAGGTAAGATGGGAGCTCCTCTGCAACTGCAGCCCTCGGCTGCACCTCAACCACTGGTGGCACAACAGGAGCCTGCACTGGTACCCTCTCTGATAACCGCTCCAATAGCAAGGCCAGTAAACCCGCAATGCGATCATCTCGAGTCTAAGCAAACTCTGCTGCAGAACCTGCAGCACCCGCTGGAACTCCAGCCACACCCTCAGACCCTTCTTGATACACATGCGGAGCTGCAACTCGCTCAACCGTAGCACTCTGTGCTACACTCTCGGCCACCACTGGAACACCACCACTGGAACACCACCATGACCTCTACCGCGGCCACGGCCTCTACCACGACCTCTAGCACCTCTAGCCATCTGTACCACCAAGAACAGAGGCTAAGATACTAAACAACTTACAGAGTAAAGATAACCTACCGTGGAATCTCGAGGTTCGAAGAGGATGATTCTAAGATCCTCTGCTCAAACAAATTGACTAACTACCACATAATCAATTCTAGCATACAGCAATTCAATGGTTCAAACACATGCACCAAGGAACACGAAATCATAGAACCGTCTATGCTCTAATACCAAACTGAGACGACCACACCCGTTTTTTTTTTTTTTTCTTTTAACAACTAATACGCCCATACGTAATAGTCAAAACGGATTAACAACAATAAAACTCGATCTTTATTAAACACTCAACAAATCGTCAAACTACAGAAAACGCAATTAAACAAATGTAAACAAGCCATAACACAACAACAACAACAACAACACAAACCAAGTCCTAATCATCCCCTCCTCAATGCCTTAATTCCACGATCACACTTTATCTTTACCTGCAACTCAGAAAACACAGAGATGCGTAAGTATTATCACAAATACTTAGTGAGACGGTCCTCCCATCTACGAGCTATACACACAAGCAAGCAAGACGATAAACCGTTCACAACGCAAAAACGCAACAATCACAAAAGATAAACAACTGGATCGATCGATCCAACCCAAAAACAAACATGGGTCGATCGATCCTAACCTTGGATCGATCGGTCCAAACACCCAGCCAAAACCTGGAACAACCAAGCCTTATGGATCGATCGATCCACCCCTGGGATCGATCGATCCCCTTACCTTCAGCAACTTCAAGACTTGGATCGGTCGATCCTACCCTGGATCGATCGATCCCCGCGGTTCTGCGACACTACTCGACCTGCAAGCCTTGGATCGATCGATCTCACCGTAGATCGATCGATCATCGAGCTTCTGCAACACCGATCTCGACTTCCACCATCGCACACGACCAACGACCACCCAAACTTGCTTCCTAGAGGCGATTAAACACAAACACAATCCCAAACCACAAGGAAGACAAGCCACAAAACCACAAAAATAGGCCACACTCCAAGGATTCAACAACCCTAAGCCAAACACAACAAGAACACACAAGCTTCTCAATTGCTTAGATAAGCTCAAGGTCAGGCACTCACCTTGAGAACGAACGGATTTTGGACTGAGACAGCACCACCACGAAGCTGGAAAACTCCTCCACACTTCTACAAACGATTCTCTGCAACCCAAACCACCAAGCTTCTTCCTTCCTAAGCAACCACAACCTTCTCTCTTTAATCTCTCACCCTTAACACCCAAACCCTTGAATCTCACACTTCTTTCCTCTCTCAACCTCAGCCACAACTCACAGCAACTCACAGGAAGAAGAACGAAGACCAAAAGACGCAAACAAGGGGGTTTAGGTGAGGTCAAAGCAACAAAAAGAACATCCGCCACATGTGGATCGATCGATCCAGGAGACGACCACACCCGTTTTTTTTTTTTTTTTAACAAATGATACGCCCATACGTAATAGTCAAAACGGATTAACAACAATAAAACTCGATCTTTATTAAACACTCAAAAAACCGTCAAACTACAGAAAATGCAATTAAACAAATGTAAACAAGCCATAACACAACAACAACACAAACCGAGTCCTAATCATCCCTCCTCAACGCCTTAATTCCACGATCACACTTTATCTTTACCTGCAACTCAGAAAACACAGCGATGCATAAGTATTATCACAAATACTTTGTGAAGTGGTCCTCCCATCTACGAGCTATACACACAAGCAAGCAAGACGATAAACCGCTCACAACGCAAAAACGCAATAATCACAAAAGATAAACAACCGGATCGATCGATCCATGCTTGGATCGATCGATCCTAACCTTGGATCGATCGGTCCAAACACCCAGCCAAAACCTGGAACAACCAAGCCTTATGGATCGATCGATCCACCCCTGGGATCGATCGATCCCCTTACCTTCAGCAACTTCAAGACTTGGATCGATCGACTCTACCCTGGATCGATCGATCCCCCCGGTTCTGCGACACCACTCGACCTGCAAGCCTTGGATCGCTCGATCTCACCGTAGATCGATCGATCCTCGAGCTTCTGCAACACCGATCTCGACTTACACCACCGCACACGACCAACGACCACCCAAATCGTATGAGCTCAGCTCTTGCGTTTTCTTCAGATGATAATGAGATGAAAATGATGATGCAACAAATTCTCGAAGATCAGAAAAAGAATACTGCTGATATTAATGTTAAGATAGATAGCATGTACCATGATCTTAATAGGAAGTTTACGACGCTATCTTCACGTTAAAACTTTTGAGAACCAGGTAGCTCATATTGCTTTTACCTCCATGCGACTAGTTAGAGCTCTATCTGGAAAAGTAGAATCCAAATCTAAAGAGCATTGTTATGCAGTAATGATTCAGAAGAAGCCCGAAGAAGCTGATAGGGTCAATCATGAAGAAGGCAAGGTTGTTATTGTCGATGCTAGCATATAAGAGAAGGTTGTAGAGGATGATAATCTATTGTTTGTAGAACCACCACCTTATATTCCTAAGCTTCCATTTCTAGGCCGTCAGAGACCAAAGGAATATGCACGCTTCAACGAGATTATGAGACAACTTGCCTTCAGACTTTCTTTCTTACATTTGGTTCTCAGCATTCCTACCTACAAAAACTACATGAAAGATATCTTGACTAACAGGAAGAGCATTGAGGAAGGAGTCATGTTGATTTCCAATGGAAAAGAGTATATTAACATTGAGGAGTCTGAAAGACAAAAAAATAACGAGATGTAACTCGCTGATAAGGTGGACGGTAGCAGAGACAGAGATGGTTAGCTTTGAGTGTTATGCCATAATTTCATTCACTATTCCAAATAAACTCGATGATCCAGGGAGTTTTACATTACCTTGCCAAATTGGAAAATGCATGTTTGAAAGATGCTTATGTGATTTAGGAGCTAGTGTCAGCTTGATACCTTTTTCTGTGTCAAAGCATTTGGGCATCACCAATTTCAAACCATCAAGGATCTCCTTAGTACTCACTGATCGTTCAGTGCGATTTCCAATTGGCTTGGTAGAGGATGTGCATGTTAGAGTTGAGAATTTCTACATCCCGACTGATTTTATTGTTTTGGAGCTTGACAAAGAACCACATGATCCTCTCATCCTTGGTAGACCATTCTTGAACACTGCATGGGCTCTGATCGATGTAAAGAGAAGCAAGATCGATCTAAAAATTAGGGATCATGTTTTAGAGTTTAACATGAGAAAGACGATGAAGAACCCTACTATTGAAGGTCATGCATTTTCTATTGACACAAATGAGGAGTTTGGTGATAATCGTGTAAAGAAATGCATTGGATGGAGTGAGGTCAAGGAAGTCCTAGATGGAAACACTCACGCTCCAGCAAAAAGGGTTGATGATAAGGTCGAGGTAAAGACAAAAAGGATCAAGGGAGATCCTTATATAACTTTGATACCGCTGCATTTTATTGGTAATATCATTGAGTATAAGGTGCCGTGTAAGGGAACCTCGAAACCTTTCTGCATCGCTAGAAATGTTCTTACTTCAGCGTTGAAAGAAAAATTTCGAAAAGTTGTGAAAGGAGTTATGTGTAGAGTTCTGAAGCTGAAAAGGGATGATTGGGGACCTTGATTTTAAGCGAGTTCTCGTGCTCGTGCCCATTGATTCAAGAGAATTCGGTCAAGGTAAAGACCTTAAACAAGCACTTTGTGCGAGGCAACCCACTAGGTATTTGTATATATTCTTGTATTTCTGTACTTTCCCTTTTGGTCTGTGTTCACTCCTCTGTGGAGGAACGGACCGATCAGTCCAGCTATTGGATCTATCGGTCCATGTATTTAATACCTTTACTCGTTTTGAACAGATACTGTAAGATCGATCGGTCTGACACTCGGACCGATCGATCCATTTTTGTCAAACAGATAAGCATCCAATAGATGCTGTAAGATCGATCGGTCCAATACCCGGACCGATCTATCCATTTTCAACGACAAAGGATGCATCCGAACAGTTGTTGTCCGATCGATCGGTCTAACTTCGGGACTGATCGATCCCCAGGTATGTCGTTATTTCCTTTTCTCTCTTTGACGATCAGTTATTTTGATTTTATTTGTGTCTGTCTGCCATTTTTTCTTGGAATTGTTTTCACACCGAGGCGGTGTAAAACAAGTCTGGGGGAGGATGTCACTTGTCTACTAATCGATTGCAATTTTGATGTTTCTTTTTGATGTTTTCTTTGAGTCAGTCAGTTTGCTTTATCGAGTCAAAAGCATATCTGTTTTATTGAGTTAAAATGTTGTATGAGAATTATGAGCTTTTCTTAGAGAATTGTACCATGCTTGATTGCATTGCCTTGGGACCATTTAGCATTGTTTAAGGATAACTTGGAAGGACAGGAAAATCCATGACTAGATCACTTTATAATAGTCCCTATCACCTTAAAATTTGGATGATGTGAGCATAACGTTATTTATTTGAACTTAATTTGGACTTAGTATATCTCACTTAGGGGGTTGGTAATCATGCAATGGATCATACATTTGGAGTTTTCTTTGCATCATTTTTATCACTCTTTGTTAACTCCAAATGGCTAGACTCACCTTTAGTCTAGTACCACACCTTCTACCCCATCCATGTTTTAGACCTCATGCATTCTTATGTTATCATCATCATGTGCATTCATGTGCAAAAACTACGGAGTATACAGACCGACATAGCTTTCTTTTCGTTAGGATTGTGGTAGTAGTTTATTGGATGTTGATGTTTCATGAGATTCAGGGTATGTGTTGAGCTTAAATGATTGAATTTTTCATTGATGCAGTTTTGTAAGACGAGAACCAGTTCCACGCCCGCATACTTCTAAAAAAAGAAAAAAAAAGAAGAAAGAGTTAAGTATATGGAAAAGGAGAAAGAATGGAACCGGAAAAGTCAAAGTGTTTTAGTTATATGGTAAAAGCATCAAGAGAACTTGTAGTTTTGCTGAGAGTTTGAGTTATTTAGATTTATCCGAGCAAAAGGAAAGTTATTTACTTCCGAATTGGTCTGTGTCTCATTGTGATTCTGCGTAATGACTTGCATCAATCTGCATTGCTAGAGAACCCGAAACACTTGAGTCACCAAATATTTTCCTTCATACCTAGACCATAATGTGTTCGATATCCCATTTGTGAGAGTGCACGCATTTGTTAATGAATGTTAAAAGGTTATGTTCTCTGACTCTTTGTGATCTCGGGATTTAATAATGTTGCTACGGTTATGGCAAAGTACAGTTTGATATGAACTTTGTGATAGTGGTTTGTAGGCAACTGATTAAGAGCATGATCCCGAAAGAATATGTGAGTTCTCACATTTTCAAACCTCTTCCCTTATTTTAGATTTTTGTTTTACTTGAGGACAAACTAGAATCTAAGTCGGGGGAGTTGATATATTGTGTTTTTAGTGTCTTATGTTCGTTATTTAATTATTGTTTTGAGTCTTTCGTTGCGTCTTTTTCTGTGTTTTGTGTCTTTTAGGTCGAGTCTTGAGTCTTGTACTGGTTTGCGGAAGTTATGCAGAAATTGGATAGCTTCGGGTTTGTTCGAGTCAAAATTCGGGCGAAAGGAGAAGAAGCAGTCAATGGACCGATCGATCCACCTTTGGACCGATCGATCCACCTTTGGACCGATCGATCCACCTTTCGAACGTAGTAGACGTTTCCAACAGACGCTGTAACACCGATCGATCCACCCTTCGGACGTAAGAGATAATTCCAACAGACACTATAAGACCGATCAATCCATCCTTCACACGTTGAAGACACTTTCCAACAGACGTTGCTCGATCGATCGGTCCACATGCTAGATCGATCGATCCACTGTTCGACGTATGCAATATCTTCAACAGACGTTGTCGGACAGATCGATCTACTACTGGACCGATCGATCCGACCCTCTCGGACAAATTTTTTTTTCCCAAAACACTTCTATTTTCTATTTTGTAAGGGGTATAAATCCCCAAAGACTTAATGCTTTATACTTACGCTTTATTCTCTACGTTTTTCTGAGTTTTTGGAGAGCTTTTATCTCTTGTAAGCAACTCCCTTGAGGGTTAGAGATCATCATACTTTGATACTTTGAAAAATATTTCTAAACTCTGTTTTATCTATTTATTCAATTTCATTATGTCTTCCTTTATATTTCTTTCTATTATTTCCTACAACATGTGTGAGTAGTTCTTCAATTGGGTTTTAAGGTTCTAAGTAGGGGTTCAATGACTTGATGGTTAGATCGATTTTAGGAGTTTTTATATCTTAGGATTCTTTGATTCACATGTCCTTAATGCTAGAATATGATTGATCACCCTGTTGTAGATTCTAGGTTTTTATATGCATCATAAGTGTTATAGAATATCTAAACTAGTGTGAATTGAGCAATGTATGTCTAGCCAACAAACGTTGAAGTTAGAACGCATTGTGAACTTAGTAGACTTGATTGTTAATGCGAATTTGACGAGGAGGCTTCAAACGAGAGTTTAGTAGTTGAGTAGTCGAATTTAGTGGCTAATGCCTTGAGAGAAGGTTAGTCTAATTTCGTGATCCATGTTCTAGGACAGTTTTAATTGTTGAATTCCATATTTCATATCTCCATTATTCATTGATCTCTGAAATACCCTATGGCCCAATGCTTTTATCTTATAAGTTTAATCGTTTTATTTTTTTTCGTTTTTATTTACAAGTCTTGAAAACAAACAAACATCTTTCCGCTTTAGCTAATTACGACTCTTACAAATCTTTAGTGTACCATTGGTCCTTGTTGATCGACCCCGTATATACTGTTTTACGGTTAAGTGTATCAGGTAATTACTCGAACAATCATATTTCATATCAAGATTCTGGATCACCTAAACTTTTTACCATAAGCGCTTTCAAAGCTAAATCAAGATATAATGCATTTTCTTACCCAAACCGTTTTCAAATTTCATACATGAACTATAAATACGTTAAATTTCATGTTGAAACCGACATTCACGACAATGTCAATCAACAGTTAAATTCAGATGACTAAAACGTCAATGTGTGATTAACGTGGCAAATGGTTGGTTCAATACAACGTCGTTTTGGTTGTGGTACGTACATAGACTAAAAACGACGTCGTTTTGAATTGGTGCATATCCATGTTTTTCGAGTCGAATATGGATACTAACTAAAACTGTATTACCCGTAAAGGTCATTTAATTAACTTTATTTTATTTTATCTTTTAGGAAAAAAAAATACCCTCATTTTTTAACTATTCGTCCCATACCCGCATAACCGCATTATTACCCGAATTTATAAGTATTTAAAAGGCTTAGAAATTAAAACTTTGAGTAAAATGTAATTATTCAAATTTAGATCGGGATAACAAGTCGCCCAAACTTTGATTAAAATGCCTTAAACTTGCTTCTGGTTTTGATGTAGCCAAGACCTCTAGCTTCATAATTAATCTACCTAAACGTAGTATGCGAAATTAAGATTCTACTACATCAAGTATTGACGTGCTGATAGGAGTCAGCTTTCTTTTTCTTTTTGCCATTGAATATTTTACTGGACTTTTGATAAATTTCGATTTAAGATCCCGATCGACCGTTTTAGTTAAACGTATTGTATTAGCTAACGTGCTCACTAGCCAGGCCTTGTCACTTATACCCGTTACCTCGCCTCGACTTTATACAAAACTCTCGTCTTGATTCTACTTAGGATTGAAAGTGGGCCGCCGAATGAGATGGGCCTAGAATACGTATTGTTATTCCCTTTTTTTTATTGTAATTGGTCTGAAACGGAACTATCAAAGTCAAAACATGTCAGAGCAATCTTTTGTTGCATCCCCACCAGTCTTGAAAAGCGGAGCCTGATGATCAAAAGGAACCCCAAAACCCCTCTCAAACGCATCACTTTTGTCTGCCACCTGTGAGGATCGCAACAACACTGCTTTTTGTTCATGGATTCTGGGCTTCAGCAACTCTCATTGTGCCTCTTTATTCTCTGTCGTCTCTTTCAAGCCACGGCAGAGGATGACTGGAAGATAGCCACAGCCACACTCTCCAGAGACAGGGACGGCTCCTCCTCCGTGGCTACTGGTTCTCTTCTCTCTCTCTCTCTTCTATTTTCTTTCTTCTTTCCTCAGGACTCACTAGACTAATTGGTGGTGATAGGAGGCGCTTGTGGGTATGGAGATCTGAGGCAGAGCAGCTATGGCGGGTACAGTGCAGGCCTGAGCGGGAAGCTGTTCAACAGGGGAAGCAGCTGCGGAGCTTGTTTAGAAGTGCGGTGCGTGAACCACATCCAGTGGTGCCTTCAAGGCAGCCCCTCCGTGGTGGTCACCGCCACGGATTTCTGTCCTCCCAATTCGGGACTTTCCTCCGATTACGGAGGTTGGTGCAACTTCCCTAAGGAACACTTGGAACTATCTCATGCCGCCTTCACAGGGATCGCAGAAACCAGAGCCGAGATGATACCTGTACAATACAGGAGGGTCAAGTGTGGGCGGAGAGGCGGGTTGAGATTCAGCTTGAACGGGAGCTCCCACTTCTTCCAGGTGTTGATAAGCAATGTGGGCCTCGATGGGGAAGTGGTGGGAGTGAAAGTGAAGGGCCATACAACGGCTTGGATCCCAATGGCCAGAAACTGGGGACAGAACTGGCACTCCTCTCTCGATCTCATCGGACAGTCTCTCTCTTTCGAGGTTACTCTCAGAGGCGGCAAAACCGTTGCCTCTTATGATGTGGCTCCTCCGTATTGGCGTTTCGGAATGACATACCAAGGAAAGCAGTTCCACTCCTGACTCCTCCATATCTTCAAAGTCATAATGGATTCACTTTCGGTGGTCAAATCAAGTAGTGGCTTTATTACGACTTTGGAGACATCAGATATCATTCAAGGTATAAATGACTTACCACGAGTGGCCCATCTTTGTCTTCTCTTTTCTTTTTCTTTTTATATAATATCGTTCGCAATCCTTACTTGGACCTCATTTAGCTGTGTTTGTATATTATGCTCATTGAGTTTTGCATTTAACAATCACGACTGGAAGGAAGCAATCAAGAAAATACGCAGTACAATGACCCTCCGAATCTCACAATCATTTTCTTAGTTTCTTTCTATAACAGTAATCAATTACTTATATCAGCACTAGCAGTCAACCGCACAAAACCTGTTAATCTTGCATTCTCCCGTCAATAGACACGAGAAGAAAAAACAAATGAAGGATAGTGTGATTTGTGTCTGCTCGTAATCTACCCTTCAGGTGCTCAAATGTCAAAATTCAACGCATTTATAACCATCCTATTCTATTCATCCATCATTGCACCCATACATGTATCGAACACGGAGCTTAAGACTTGTGGGACTTGTGAAGAGCTGTGCTCACTCCGCACAAGCTCCACCAACAATGGGAAGAAATTTGGTGCATACCTCTTGAATGAATCTCTTTTCAGTCCCCTCAGTGTCTTCAGCACTGCAACCACTAGGGGAGATCTCGCTGCTGCTTCTTCCTTCGATGCTGTTCCCATGGGTAGAATCCACTTTTTGGGCTGCCTGGTTTCTTCCAACTCTGCACCCTGAAACAACGTGCATTTCAGGTACATCTTCAGTAATTGCACACACACTGTAAGCAGTTGAGACTCTATGTTTAGCTCCAAGGACACTCCTGGATTGTATGTCAGTAGGTCTTGAAGAATGTCCAGGTAGTTCTGGTGCGAGTCATTTTCGAAATGAAGCATGGGAGGTTCAGAGAGTTCCAAGATAGAGCATGCTCTCCTCATTTTCTTCTGCAGTATCAAATCAGAATTTAGCTGGTGGGCATGTGATGAGATTGATGAGAGTATCTCCAGTATAACAGTGACGTGAGATGCCAACAATGACTGCTGATGAATTCGGTAGAGATCGGTCACTACCTGAAAACATAAGAAAATAGAGTAGTGAAAGAGGGTAAGAGATCAATATTCTGGAGCAAGGCAAAAAGTAAGCAAATACATTTCTAGATTCATTTTCGTATGGTTCTTTCAATATGTTCTTTAATATTTTCATTCTTCACATTTGTTGGTATTAGTCAAAGCTTGGCAACTCATGCATAGTATAACATTTTGTACATACCTGAACAACTTGCAACTGGACGGTTATGTGACTCTTTGTTCTTGCAACAACATAAGACATAGTTTGCAGGCTGTCCTCATCCACGTCATCTTCATTACTAAAGTCCTGATCAGACAATGTTTCCTCATCTGGAATGTCATCCATGGTTCTCAGTGTTTTCATGAAACTAGACAATGTCAATGAAGCAGCTTCTTTCACTGCCAAAAAAATCTCCTTCCACTCATCTTCCGAGAACCTGCCACCCAATTCGTCTGCCAACCGCAGCAACGCGCCAACTCCAGTTACTGTAGGACCCTGAGCTGGACTTCTTATAAGACCAGCAAGTAAGGATACTACACTTGAAAGTTGAGACCTTATCACAGTAAAAAAGCTGACAAATAGGTCTACCAGAGACTGTGCCGCCATAGCTGAAGTCTCAGCATCCCAAGAAACTCCACTAGGATTTGGAGAAAATGTAGATGGAAATGACCTGTGTTCATCTTTAGAAAGCAGATCATTCTCGCCCCACACGCTGTTAAATATAGGATAAATAACAGAACTGAAAACGCCGATCCAGAATGTTCGTGAAAAAATATGGCCATGATCCTTTAAAATATTAAAGAGCACTTCCAAGGAGCTTTTACGGATTGCTGATCTGGAATCAGAAGTTAGCTTAGACAATCCTGTAATAAATATAAAAGAATTTTGATTAGAATGCAGGGAACTTTCCTTTCCTAACCTCGCAGCAAAACAAATTCAACCAAGGAAAATGTAATGAAATATGTGAATTCGAAAAATGTAAGATGCCCATAATATGTTGATACATTTAAATCGAGGTATTATTCACAGATTAAAAATATAACAGATTACCTGTGAGCAAAGGAACCCAATATGATATGTTCTCATCTGCATCCATAAAATTTTGGGTATTTGGTGCATGGTCATCTGTTACCGGAGTACCGGGACTGCTGGACCTACCCTTCTCATTCCACACAAGGCCTCCGTCTGCAAGTTTTAGGGCACAGAATCGTAGAAACGCGATAGCGTTCAGGCTAACATCATTGGTAAATTCGCTGTTCGTGAAAGTTATGAGGCATCTAACACAATCAGTAAAGGTTGTTGCCTCCGTCTCTGTGATATATGAAAAATACTCTCGGACAATTTTTTCCATTGTCTCAAAGGCCAACAATACAATGTTCTTCCTTTCATCAGCTGCTGCAGTTGTGAAAACCTGAAAGGAAACTGGCCACTCAGTAAAACATGTCGATTGCTAGAGCATGTCTTCAAAGAAACAAAAAAAAAACACAAGCAGATAAACTACTCAGTATAGTATCTTGGGTTGAACGTTTGTCCTCATAACATGAAGCTTAAATCATATATATTCACATACAGGCGGATGCTAGGAAAACATTTTGTACCTTGAAAACACTTTTCCACCCTGATTTCACATTACTGACACGGCTGAGTACCATTTGAGAAATGCACCGAACTATTAGTTCTCTTATTTCAGCAGAACTGCTTTTTTGCATAACAATGACAAATGGTCGAAGAAATTCATTCTGGAAGTTGTAATTAGCCAGCTCCTCACGTTCCAAGAACTTCATAGAAAGTTGTCGTAGTGAGTCCATAACAAATATTGCAACAGAAAGATTTTCTGACAAGCCAACTGATACAAAAAAATCTGACAGGATGCTCCATATGCGAGACCAGACTAGCCTGATGCGGTTCATGTTGTAGTGGCTGTACAGCAAGAAAAGAGATATGTAAATTCGTAAGTTGACATCTTATTGGATCATCATGGTGCTAACTCGAAATCTAATTTAGTAGCCCAAGATGAGATGTATTCAATATGTCCATTTTTCATTCTATGTGTTCTAAAGAGAGTATCAAAAGAAGAAATTCTTACGCGATCTCAACTAATTTTGTGAGGCTAAATACTCGAGGATCCGTAGGAGACTGCAGTTCTGACATAGAGACTTTGCATAGAGCTTTAACAAATGCTACTATGGCTTCAGTCTTCAACCGCTGGCTATGAGCATATACATTATTCAACTGAAAACTCCCGATCTGGTCAAGCAAATTCAAGTTTGCAATGAAGTTATCGATTTGGTCCTGCTTCACAAGCCCTGGCATATTTGGTCCAATTGCACTGCTATCATATGAGCCCCCTCGAACAACAGCCATCATCACCGGATTCTGGAGGGCTCCTTTTTTCTTTAAGTTAGGAAAACCCAAGGCTTTCTTCTCTTCCGTCTCGGATGAAGCAAAATAAGATGCATCACTTGGAGCACCCTCGCCCAATAATTGCAAATGCTCTATTCTAGAAAGACAAGTCAAAATATGCTCCCAAGCATCTTGCAAGTGATTACCATCTTCAATGGCAATTGATATGATGGCCTGAATAACATAAGAAGCAATAATGAAGTTATGAAGAAGTGAATCACGCATGCTTCTCTCCATCAAGGGAAGGAGAAGCTTAACACTAGAGAAAAATAAATAAACAAGCAGTGGAAACAGAAAATTAAAACACATGCTATATTTAAGTTAGTATGCCTCAGAATGCTTCATCTCTCTGTTCTTATACCAGGAAAGTAAATACACTGAGGAACAACTGCTTTCATTCTGAACAGCGATTTTCATAAGAAGAAACTTACTTTAACAGCATCGACATTCTTTTGCTTCATGTCTCCTGCGCAATGGAGATTAGTGAACTTAGCCATGGAAGTGACAAATGCATCTCTTTGCGTTTGCATACCCATAACCGCTGTAACATGAACGGCATACCGAAAGCCTCGTAAGCATTCAACTGCAGCAAGCCTGTCATCACTCTGATCAAGTGTCACGCTGAATGCGGCAAGCATTGGTCCCCAGGAAACTTCAACCATAAAACGCAATATTGCAACGTCTGTCACGACATGGTAAGCTGATCTACAAGACCGAAAAAGAATCCAATTCATGAGATCAATGTTATGACTGCAGATCCTAACATTCGTCCACGGTATTTGTCAACGTTAATCCTTTTAGAAAGATAGTTTCTCAGGAGTACACAATTTCAGAGACAAAAAATGAACAAGGTAAACTAAAGGGTAAGTATGGTTTATTAACGTTAAATGAAAAGCTGGTTTCATTTTAGTTCGCTACTATTGCAGGTAACCTGACTCGCTCAGCAGCATCTAACTAAGAACAATCAGTCGATAATTTTCTAATCACTACTACCTAGTGATATCGTCTCCTGCCACTCTCTCCAAAGAATAAGAGCCTAGGCATCTCATTTCACACCAGACCTTAAGTAAGGTAAATGAGCTTACTCTGATTTTCCAGACTTCGACTTGAACTTTTCTTGAATATGCTTTATAAGAAGACCATTAGCCCCCACTGCTTTTTCTTCTGTATGTGTCCAATAAACCAGATTGAGTATACCGTCCAGACCCAGTAGTTTATTCAGGCCATTGGACTGCCTGCTTTCTGGGGCAAAAGAATCAGAACTCATCTTTATTTCATTTATGACAACTTGGTCATAAAGCGCACCAAGATACTCTTCTGCAAGATCTTTGCCATCATCAATGCCTCGGTTATTTCTGATAAAATCAGCCTTGGTCATCTGATTGTCATAAACCAGAAAAGCAGACGTAAAAATACACTGTAAATAGCTTATACCGAAAACGCAATCTCCGATATAGAATATTTCAAAAAACATTCTGAGCACAGAAATAACCAGAAAAGTTAACGCATGCAGATGCAGTCCAAAAGCTAACCTGTCATGGATTGAATAAATTGTGACAGCCAAGAAAACAAACCTTCTCTTTAACCATGATATTGTGGGCATCAGTGTTAAGCATTATCACAGAGTATGCAAGTACATATGCTGTATCAGCACTGCTGAATGAATTTGGATTGCATTTGCAAAAGCGTTCAGCAAACTTTTCCATTATTCGGTCAATTTTCTGTGCTTCCCCAGGAAGCCTGAAGCCCCTTAAGAAAAACCGAATTGCCTCACCAAAATTCATCTCCTTGAAATCAAACGAGTCCACATAGGCATGCATAACTTTCATTGGAAACTCCTCTCTTTCACCCAAATAATCACCAATCATGGTTGCATTCAAGCCTGTGGTATTCCTCAGGAAAGACACCACCTCATCCGGGGAGTTGCCAACCTTTTTAGAGCTTATAAGAAACTCAATACCCTTTGACGGCTTTCTATTGAATAGAGTGACGCCTTTCTGCACATAAACCAAGAAAGATGATAAAAAAACTAAGATCACCGAAGAGACAAATAATTCTACTAATATCACTGGATGGGACAGACAATATTTTAGTTTTTTTATGACGCAACATAAGACCTGGAGTTCAATTTTGTATGCCCTCCTTTGTTCAAGAGTTGCAGCGTCTGATGACTCTGAACTCAAATCTGGGTGAAAGTCATGATCTGTAGTAGTCCCATCTTCTTCATTTGGGGTTGAATGATTGTTTGCAGGTGCTTCATTTTCTAAGCTCTTAGGTAGAAGTGATTCTCCCACGCTCAATTGTTGGTCCATCCATGTTCCCATTGCCTTAATAATGCTAACCAAGCACTTCACTGATTCGTGCCGAAAAGTAATATCCTGGACTGGGGACAAAGTTGTCGACGAACCAGGAGGAGGCCCTAGAGCAGTTTTTAGAAGACCGTTGACAATCCTGCAAACATCTGATAGAATTATAAGAGCTTTAATACATTTTAATAAAGTACAATACCACTAATGGAATGCAAATATGAACCGCGTAGGCTACCCGGGTGGCCCGATCTGAATTCTAAAGTTTTCAGCTGATATTAAGTCAATGGGAACATGGATGGAACAACAGGGTAGCCTACGCGGTTAATGTTCCCGAAAAGCATTCCAGATGTTGTCAGATTACAACCAGGGATCAGATCAGAATGGTATCTGTTCCCGGAATAGCATTGCCAATACACGAAAAGTAATCTGACAACATCTGGAATGCTATTCCGGGAACAGAAACCAAAAAACTATCTTGGGGAGACATAAAATAAGAAGTTGCCAATACCTTTCGAAGATGTTCGGTGACTCCACATCACAGTCAAAGTTGACAAATATGTCAATGATTAGGTTTGGGTCGTGGCAAATGTTCTCAAGTAAGCTGAGCACGGTCATTTTCTGCAGGAAACTTGGCTGAAGAACATTTTCAAGGACTCGGAGGACAAGCATCGGGAAGAATATGCCTACTTCTGATTTCATACCCGATCTATATTTCCGTAGCAAGGTGGTGAAGATAGCACATTGAAGTTGAAAAATAGACATAACCGAGAGTGCGCTATTCTTTAACAGCGACAAGCAAAGATACTGCTTAATGGCATTTAGAAACCTGCATATTTTGGGGGAGGGAGAGTTAGCTCTTGGATTCCATGTAATACTGAGAGACGAATAGCAAATACGCATTAGATAGGGAATGTAACCTGTGAAATGAAAGATAAAACTTGCCTTTCGTCAGAGCGCCAAATTGGGCCACCGTTATCAATGATGACCTTGAGCAACTCCAGAGACAAAGTCTTGCCTCTCACAAGAATCTGATCGTCGGTGTTCTCTTGTGACGAGAACTTCATAGACAACTTACACAGATTTTTGAACAGAAGGAATCCGTCTTCCCTGATCTTGCTTGTGCCCCCATCCTCAGTTGAAGCACCTTCCTCTGGTGGTTCGCCCTGCAAGACTAGCATGAAATCCGGAGGAGGAGCTGCTTCCCCGGCCGTAATAACGTCGTTGATGAAACCCTGACAAATATGAACAGAGTTCCCTTCGTTGACATTCTTATCCGTGATGGCAAGCAAGTCGTTGACATTAACCGTTTTGAATGATGCATCCATAGAATTCGCCTCGGATCTGGTGAAAACGATGAGCATGATCTGAGCCAAGACTGATTTAGCGCAGATCTGGTTGGTCCCGTTAAATCCGCCGAGATACACATTGTAGCAAGTCCTGACTAGATGGAGCAAACAATCGCCACGGATCAGGATGCGAGGAGATCTGACGGCGGCGAGGAGGACGCGAAGGACCGCCTGCTCTATTGACTCCTCGCCGATGCCGCAAACCTTGCAGATCGCGTGGATGAGCTTGTAGAGAAGAGAATCAGGAGAAGAGGAGCAGACCTCGCCCCGGAGGAGGGAGAGAGAGAAGAGCTTAAAAGAGCAATCGAGAGCAGGCTCAATAACCTTGGCGTAGCCGGTATCAAGAGAGAGAAGGAGTGGCTGAAGGACGGCATCTGAATCGGAGGTGGAGAGACCGAAGAGAGGCGATGAAGGATCGGGAGAATCGGAGAGAGTCTCGAGCTTGTCGAGGACAGACTTACAGGCGGAAACAAGGAAGGTGTGCTTGCGCCACGCGGCATTTTTGATGATCTTGTCCAACGATGGCCCAATCACCCGGCCGCATCTGGTTGCGCCACCAAGGTTCTGCGACGACGACGACATCACCGACGAACACTCATTCGAATTCGCGGCGATTCAAAATGATAAAGGCGAACCCACAACTTTTTAAAACAAAACGCTGCGTTTCTTCATATCTTACCTTTTAGCGTGGGTTTTGTATTTGTTTAATTAAATAGTATATAGATTTATAACCATAGGAAGAAAAAGAAAATTTCATCTAAATTTCCAACTATTTCATCAGACGTTTATTTCAAAAATTTGCAGTTATCAAAATTAACATGATGTTAGTGTTTAAATTTACCATCTTAGAGTTTACATACATTTTAACGGCGGCAATTAAGAGAGTTAACAAGATGGTAGTGTTGACAAATGTCACCAAAATTGTTTCTTCAACACAAAGTTCGAAATTTTAGCTTTTAATGTAGCCTTTGATTCCTTATTAATTGGTTTCCAACCCAAAAAAATATATTCAGAAAAGTAGTTAACCCATAAACATATTGTTATTGAGTGATCAAACCTTTAACCAAGATTTATTATAGATAAATGAAACGCTGTCGTTTTCATTTTTTTGTTTGTGTCAAAAAGACACGGGGTCAACATGTGACCAATAATTGAGAGGATTGACAGTTCTTCTTCTTTCTGGTGTGATCTAGTTTTCGGAGAGAGACCTGAGTTTTCTTTGCCTTTGAGCTTAGTGAAATTGCTGGTGTTCTAGCTCTAGGAGAGTAGCTCCACACATCGTGGGTGAACTCCTGGGTGATCAATCGTGTCGTGTCGTCTCTTTCTTATTCTCTTACTCTGTTTTTCTTTTCTTTGATTGTGAGACTAAGAGTGAACTAGAGATTGAGTGTTTCGCATATCAAATCGGAGTCGTATTGTTGTTCGTGTGCAGAAAGTGGTATCAGCTTGAACACAAACACAACGTTGAACCAAACTCAAACTTGAACACAAACACACAATTACAACAAGTGGTATCAGAGCCTTTTGGCTACGGCTGTTTTGGGTGATTCCGATGTCGAAGACGACGGTGACTACTCGGGCTGAGGTGGAGCGATTCAACGGAACCGGAGATTTCTCATTGTGGACAATAAGGATGATGGCGCACTTCGGAGTCTCCGGCTTGAAAGGGGTGGTTCTGAGCGATGATTTCGAGACCACTGTACCTGTAACAAAAGAAGAAGAATCTAAGCCAGATCCGGATCCTCCGACGATGAAGGTAATTCTTGATCCTGAAAAAGTAGAGAAGGATGAAAGGGCTAAGGATATGATCATCGTGAATATTGGTGATCAAGTCTTGAGAAAGATCAAACACTGTACAACTGTTGCTACGATGTGGTCTCTCTTAGATAAGTTGTACATGTCGAAATCTCTGCCAAACAGAATCTTTGTTCAATCTCAGTTCTACACTTTTAGGTGTGATTCATCGATGTCGATTGATGTGAATGTTGATGAGTTCTTAAAGATTGTGGCAGAGATGAATAGCTTTAATGTTACGGTTTCAGAAGAGATTCAGGCTATTGTTTTCTTGAACTCGCTTCCGTTTAGCTATGATCAGCTCAAGCACACACACAAGTATGGAAGAGATACCTTGACGCTTGAGGAGATAATTTCAGCAGCAAGATCGAAGCAAAGAGAATTATCTGAGAACTCGAAGTTAGAAAGGGGTTCTGCATCGGTGTTGTATTCTGGAGATAGAGGAAGGTCTCCAAGACGAGAAGGAAGTGATTCTAAAGGGAAGCACAAGAGTAAGTCAAAGATGAGGTCTAAGGTGGTATGTTGGTACTGTAAGAAAGAAGGTCATCTGAGGAAAAATTGCTTTGTGAGGAAGAAAAGAATGGACAGTGATAGTGAAGGCAAAGCTGGTGTATTGCTTGAGAAGGTTGAGGTTATCGACGCTCTGAATGTTTTCAGTGATCAGTCTAGGGACAATTGGGTTATTGACTCTGGATGCACTTATCACATGACGTCTAGGAGGGATTGGTTCATTGATTTCCAAGAAAAAGGAGCAAGTCAAATCTTGCTTGGTGATTATCATACAGTTGAAACTCATGGGATTGGAACTATCCGGTTAGACACTAAAGGTGGATCTATTCGTTTTCTGAAGAATGTCAGGTATGTTCCCAACTTGAGAAGGAATTTGATTTCTACTGGGACGTTGGACAGTTTGGGATTTACCCACAGTGGAGGAAATGGCAAGGTTTCTTTTTGGAAGAACAAGAAATTGGCACTGAGAGGCGTGCTCAAGAATGGCATGTATATACTTGATGGTGAAACTGTTGTCTCTCAGTCTTGTCAAGTAGAAAGTTCAAGTTTCCCTGCTTCAGTATGGCATAGCCGTCTTGGCCACATAAGTCAACAAAACATGGATCGTCTAGCTCAAAAAGGGATTATCAAGAAGAAAGATATTGGAAAGGGAAGCATATGTGAGCATTGCATTCTCGGTAAAGCAAAGAAAGTAAGCTTTGGAGTGGGAAAGCATGAAACGACTCAGCCCCTAGAATATGTTCATGCGGATCTCTGGGGGTCTTCACATGTTCAGCCCTCAATCTCGAGGAACCAATATTTTCTGTCTATAATTGATGATCATACTCACAAAGTTTGGGTGTATTTTCTCAAGACTAAAGATGAAACTTTTGAAAGGTTTTGTGAGTGGAAGACATTGGTGGAAAAGCAGATTGATAGGAAAGTCAAGTGCCTCAGAACGGACAATGGACTTGAATTCTGCAACACTATCTTTGATGAGTTCTGTAAAACTCATGGCATTGTAAGGCATAGAACTTGCGCTTATACCCCTCAGCAAAACGGGGTAGCAGAGAGGATGAATAGAACGATCATGGAGAAGGCCAGGTGTCTCCTGAGTGAGTCTGGTCTGGAAGAAAGGTTTTGGGCCGAAGCTGTTGCTATTTCAGTGTATTTGATTAATCGTTCTCCATCGTCTGCAATTGGTTTTAAAATTCTAGAGGAGGTTTGGCTAAAGAAAGAACATGGTTACAAGCATTTGAAGAAATTTGGTTGTGTTGCTTACGTGTATGTTGATCAGGGAAAGCTCAAGCCAAGAGCTGTTAAAGGTGTTTTCATCGGGTATCCTCCAGGGACCAAAGGCTACAAGGTATGGCTGATTGATGAAAAGAAAGTGGTTGTAAGCAGAAATGTGAAATTTCTTGAGAATATGGTCTACAAAGATCTGAAAAAGGTTAATGCCGAACATGAATTTGGAGAAGGAAATCAGAGGTCTTCTGGAATTGGTGTCACTGAGATCACTACAGAAAGTCAGACTCAAAGTCTGAATCCTGAACCAGAGGTTATTGAATCGTCAAGTGATACAGATCAAGCATCGAGCTCAACATCTCAGAATCAAGGTGGAGCTGTTTCAGATAATGATGATGGTCTATTACAAGACCAATAGATGCTTGATGTCTCTAGTCTCACAAACTATCAGTTAGCTAGAGACCGTAGCAAAAGACAAAATATTCATCCTCCATCCAGATATGATGATGAGAATATTTTAGCATTTGCTCTTGCTGCATTTGAGTTTATTTCTATTCCTGAAGAACCTAAGAACTATGAGGAAGCCATAGGTAGTGTTCAGTTTGGTGGTGTAATGAGATTGATGAAAAGAGGTAATTGTTTGATGAGTTAGAATGTGAAATGAAGAACAATATTTATAGAGAATTTAGAAGATTAGGGTTTTGGCTTATTCGTGTGGTAAAAATATTGGCGATCAAGCACAATATCAAAGATCCGACTAACAAAAAAGAATTATTCATTTATTTGGCTATGAATGTTATTATGGTTTTAGAGAAGTTTAGGATATTGTTAAGTAACAATATGATAGTTTTCGAGATTGTTAACAATATAGGTAGGATTGTATTTGATTGAAGATTTCGTATAATTTTGTTATAGAAATCTTATTAAATAGTCTAATATATTAGGAATCTTCTTATGTTTGGTTTCATTGATTTGGCTATGAATGTTATTATGGTTTTAGAAAAGTTTAGGATATTGTTAAGTAACAATATTATAATTTTGGAGATTGTGAACAATATAGGTAGGATTGTATTTGATTGAAGATTTTGTATAATTTTGTTATAGAAATCATATTAAATAATCGAATATGTTAGGAATATTCTTATAGTTTGGTTTTTGGTTTCACCTACGGGTGGCTATTATCTACGTGTGTGTTGTTCAAATTGTCGCAGATCATTTATATTATAAGGTTAGACTATACCAATAATGTATCATAGTCTGATGGTTTGAGAGCATTTTGGTAGTTTGTAGGTCATGAGTTCGAAACATAGATTCAATGTTTTGGTTTTCTTTTTTATGTTACTATAATAAATGACGAAATTACCCAACAGTCAGGTACTCAGTTGAAGATCCAGCAAAACCGCGCGGATCATACCACTAATGGGTCCGGTTTTTTAATCAAGATTTTTAATCTCCAATTTATCTTTTTAATTTTAATAAATCATCTCTTTAATGCTTAATTGAGTGGCAATTGATGTAATAAGAGACATAATTTTGGATATTTCTTATTTTATACTTCTCTTTTAATTATAAGAAGATAAAATAAGATTAGATATCCTAAATTTTGTCAATACACGTACACAGTTTAACGTATACTATGTATGTATAACGAAAAATATATAAATTAAGATAATTAGATTTCATGTGTCTAATAAATCGATGATCTTATTGTATGTCAATTATCTACTGTAAGAACTCATTTCAATCTGGGTAAAGTGGTATTTCTTTATTGAACCTAGATCAAACCTCAAAGATTACAAGAGTCTCTAGTTTGTTTGATCAACAAACTAGGGTTTTGAGAGGAAAGAAGGAATAAAACCTGAATCTTTTTTGTGTAAAATTGTCGATTCCTCTCTTCGATTGAAAGCTCTCTATTTATGTGAAGGGAGTAGTCAATTAAAGATATGGTCTATTTTCTTAGTTATCGAGTGAGAATCTCTATTTTTTCTCTTTTCTCAAATTTTTAGCTTATCTTTTTATATTTGCTTTTATCTTTTCTTTTCTTCCTATGGACCAGTGCCAAACTCAACGAACTTATATCTATGGGTCGGTTACGGTTCATTTGATTTATTTGAAATATTATTGGTTGAAGGCGGGCTAAGTGGAAGGTGCTCAACCCCTCTTCAACATTTACTATACCATGTTAGTTAGTTCTTTACTACTTAAGTTTTAAACTTTGAAGAATTCAACCCAATTAGATTAAAAAGACAAGTGATATATGAACGTAGTATCTCAAGTACAATCAAAGGAGCTAACGGTTAAATGGAGGATTTCTTATTAGTTTTGGAAAATTTATAAGTAAGAGCTATATAAACTAAGAATAATGCTTGGTTTTATTTAGAGAAAGAATACTAACTATACATAAATGGAAGGAGTTAGTTTTTGTATAAACAAACATACAAAACTTGTTTAGCTACAAAATTTGCTGTCAAATTACTAATACACTGTACAATAGTAAAATGAAGCATTAAAATATACTTACAAGACTACAGAAATCTTCGGTATCGGTGATAAAGGGGCTTATGTTTTGGGACTAGAGAGACGTGCATATAATTGTTGGACGTCTGTTTCAAAGCAGCCACACAAGAATATATCAACCTCCATAACGAAGACAACAATGCAAATGTTAATGTTTAGGCCCTGAAGTAAACTTGTATGATCACAAAGCAGCATCCAAACTTATGATGATCCCATAAAATTTTGAACCATCAAATTACATTTTAGCATACCAGGAGAATGAGAGATGCTGGCCTCCATCAGACAATCTTTAAAGAGCAGCTGTCTAGTGAGGTACTGAGGTTGAATGGAAGTTCTCTTATGTCTTTTCCCAATATTGTCGAATAGATAAAGCATATTGTAATAGTGTTGATGGATCTTGATCGTGTTCGTTAAGATATGTGTTGTAATTGTGTGTTTGTGTTCAAGCTTGAGTTTGGTTCAACGTTGTGTTTGTGTTCAAGCTGATACCACTTTCTGCACACGAAAAACAATACGACTCCGATTTGATATGCGAAACACTCAATCTCTAGTTCACTCTTACTCTCACAATCAAAGAAAGGAAAAACAGAGTAAGAGAATAAGAAAGAGATGACACGGCACGATTGATCACCTAGGAGTTCACCCACGATGTGTGGAGCTACTCTCCTGGAGCTGGAACACCAGCAATTTCACTAAGCTCAAAGGAAGAGAAAACTCAGCTCTCTCTCAGAAAACTAGATCGCACCGGAAAAAAGAAGAACTGTCAATCCTCTCAATTATTGGTCACATGTTGACCCCGTGTCTTTTTGACACAAACAAAAGAAATGGAAACGACAGCGTTTCATTTATCTATAATAAATCTTGGTTAAAGGCTTGATCGCTCAATAACAATCTCCACCTTGAGAAAGCCTTAAACCAGACCATCTTCTTCTAGTAACCTTCAACAGCTTCCAGTGAAATTCTTCATGGCTTAATCTCCAGCAAACTGAGCCATCATGGCTCCAATGTTCAAGCTTTCAAAACCTTCAACAAGTCCAACGCAGAGTCAAACTTGTTCACCGACACCACCTTAGTCAAAATGTCAGCAGGATTCTTGCTTGTGTGAATCTTTTGAATCACCACTTCTCCTGAAGCAACAACATCACGCACAAAGTTATACTTCACTGCCATGTGCTTTGTGCATCCATGAAACACGTGATTCTTTGAGAGACAAATCGCAGACTGAGAATCCCACCAAATACCAACTGAGTCTTGATCAAAACCAAACTCTTGAAACAATCCTCTCAACCACATTGCTTCTTTGACGGCTTCTGTCAGAGCGATATACTCAGATTCAGTTGTAGATAATGCCACCACAGGTTGCAAACCCGATTTCCAGCTAATCACATTTCCAGCCAAAGTGAAAACATACCCTGTAATTGATCTACTACGATCCGGATCAGATGCATAATCAGCATCACAATATCCTTGTATCTTCATATCATGCTCCTTAGAGTAAACCAACTTAACATCCACTGATCCTTTCAAGTAACGAAGCAACCATTTAACAGCCTCCCAATGGATCTTTCCAGGTCTACTCATATATCGACTAACTAAGCCAACTCCATAAGCTATATCAGGCCTAGTTCCAATCATAGCATACATCAAGCTACCTACAGCAGAGGCATAGGGAGTTACCTCATAATCGATTTCTTCATCGAACTCTTTTACAGCTACGAGCTTAAAGTGAGCTCCAATAGGTGTCAGGGACATCTTAGCATCATTTATTCTGAATGTTTTCAATACTTTCTTCAAGTAATCCGTCTGAGACAAATGCTGAACTCCCTTGACTCTGTCTCGTGAAATCTCCATACCCAAAATTTTCTTAGCTGGACCCAAATCCTTCATTTCAAATGTAGAACTCAACTGATCCTTGAGCTTACGAATTTCTGAAACATCCTTAGCAGCCAAAAGCATATCATCCACGTATATCAACAAATACACGAATTTTCCTGATGATACTTGTTTCGTGTAAACACAGAGATCACGATCACTTCTCACAAAATCATTTGTCACCATAAACTCATCAAAGCGTTTATTCCATTGTCTTGGACTTTGCTTCAAACCATACAGAGATTTCTTCAGCAAACAGACTCTCTTACTTGGATCACCAACTTCAAAACCTTCTGGCTGTTCCATATACAGCTCCTCATCAAGATTTCCATGCAAAAACGCGGTTTTCACATCCATTTGCTCCAATTCGAGATCCAGATTCACAACAACAGTTAACAGCATTCGAATAGAGACATGCTTAACTACAGGAGCAAAAACTTCTTGGTAATCTATGCCCTCTCTTTGAGTAAAACCACGAGCCACCAATCTAGCCTTACATCTGGGAGGATCCAACTCAGATAAACCGGGTTTCAACTTAGAAGTGGCTGCTTCCTTCGCTTTCCTTAGAGATGTCAAGTCGTACAAGACGTCTTGGAAATTTCAAGTGAGAGTTCTTCATATTTGGAAGACATATACAACACAATTTGGTGAAATATAGTTCTCGCTGATATGCAAGTAAGCATGAAAATCTAATCTTTACTATAACTGTTTCTATAACATGTAATTATCCAAATAAAAATGGACCAAAATTTTTCTATTCTAAAACTTCTTCTTAAATACTCATCATGTATATATTTTTTGCAGGATACAAAGATTCACGTTTCGGTGAAAAAAGAGTTGATGAATCGTTTTGAAAACATGATCACTCCAGGACACTGGAGAACCATTGAAAACTTTGGCTTGAGTCTTGCCAGTGGTCAGTTCAAGTCATACAATCATCGATACAAGATGAGTTTCATGACTCAAACAATTGTCATGAGAATTGATTCACTGTCTGATGATCCATACCTGAGTCTCTCATTTTTTCATTCTATCCTCTCTGAAAATCTCAATCCAAATTTCATAGTTGGTAAGCTTGTTTCTGGAATATAAAAACAAAAAATAGTTGTCAAGTAAATTTTGATATACTAACTTATTATTTTTTTATAGTCTTCTTGTGTGATAGATATTGTTGTCAAGTGGTTAATGTTGGTCAGACAAAAACAATTGATGTCAACAATAAACCAACAAAAAAATTGACTTTAAACTAAGGCATGAAAGGTAACAATTCACTTAGAAGTAATTTTATTATTCTCAACAAAATTGTATTTCTTTAATCTGAAATTTGGTCCATTTCTTTATCACTGATGCAAGGTAACCATGTACTTTATGGAGATTATTTGCTGAGTAAGTTTTCACAGCATGTGAACAAGCTAGTGTTATTATGGTAATTTGCCTTGTGAGATTTGCAAAACTCAAGATTTACAAAGGTAATATAGTGTCTATGATTTTTAGTTTCATATAAGAAGATTTGATTTTATAAAACATGTTTTATATGACAATTCAGATGTTCGGAGTATCTCAAACGCTTTCAATACATCTCAAGTCGCAATCAATCTTGACTATTCTGAGATTGTGGAGTTCAAGAATAAGTATGATTTAACTAAAGTCATTTATAATGATGTCATAATCTTAAATTAAAAGATATAACTATTTATTTTTAATATACAAATATTAAGTTGCCAAATGATGGTCTTGCTCTCACATTAGTTGAAAGCAAACCAAAACGTGATTTGCAAATTGTTGTGTCTAGGAATTTTTTATCTACAGTTCCCCAATAAAACCATCAACGAAGTCTTTGAAATGATTGAGGTATTTTTATCCAAAAAAATATTCATACAACTTTAATTGTTAGATCAATATAATTAGTGAAATTATTCAAACTTGTTAATTATATTGAGCAGTTTGGGAGGGTGAAGGTCATCTGCTCAATTTATGCAATTGATACAGATTAGGTTTGGTATTACATTGCATGTAAAAAATATAATAAGAAGGTTACTGATATGTTGTGTTTTTAGCGTCTTATGACCTGTATATAATTATCGTTTTGAGTCTTTTGTTGTGTCTTTGTCTGTATTCTTGTGTTTTTTTGGTCGAGTATTGAGTCTTATGCATGTTGCAGGAGTTTTGCGGAAATTGGATAACTACAAGCTTGTTCGGGTGAGAGTTTGTGGATAAGGATGAGAAGATGTCAATGGACCGATCGATCCACTTCTCAAATCGATCGATCCATCCTTATATGTAGGAGACCTTTTCAACTTGAGGCTGCAAGATCGATCGATCCACCCTTAGACCGATCGATCCCCCTTTCGAATGTGCAAGATCATATCCATCTGATGCTGCTATATCGATCGATCTACCTTGAAGACGAACACGGATCTCAACCAGGCGCTAACGGACCGATCGATCCATCATACTGATCGACCGATACGTCCTTACAGATGTACGCGGTATTAGACCTGGCGTGGTCAGATCGATCAATCCACCTTTGCATCAATCGCTTCGACCCTCTCGAAAATTTATTTCATTTTCCCATTCTATTTAGTATTTTCTTTTTGTAAGGGGTATAAATACCCCATAGGTCTAGACTTTTAGAACCTACGTTTTTTACAAGTTTTACTACTCCATTGTGTTTTTTTGGAGAGCTCTATTGCCTTTGTAAGCTACTCCTTGGGTTAGAGAGATTCATCATTCTACAACTTTGGAGAAGATTTCTAAACCCCTTTATTTATGTTTAATCGATTATATTTTCTTCTATGCTCTATGTTCTTACTTCTGCTATGTTTGAGTAGTCTGCTTGTTAGGTTTAGCGTTTTACAAAAGTAGATGATGAATTGTTAGGTTGATGGATAGTTAGGATTGAATCCCCGGAAAAGTTATTCATCTAGATATGTTCTTAATGCTGATTTTAGCTTAGCTATCTAGAATATGATGTTAGGATTATTAATTGACACGAGAGTGTAATTAGTCTTCTTGAACCAATCTTAGATGAGCAAAATACCTTATTCGCAAAGAGATTTGGTTTAGGGATTTTGTGAACATATCAAACTCGATCTTAGTGCTTGTTTATATTGAGGAATTCGCAAAGAGATATTTGGGATTCTGATACTTAGGCATAGATAATCTTCACAGCGAGAGTTGGTTGATTTTACATTCGTGCTTTGAGTTCTAGAACTGTGCTTAATTATCAATCATGTTATTTGTTTGATTTACAATTCTGAATTTACCCGGAAAATTCCCTAAGCCTAGCTTTTATCTCATTGATTTTATTTCTCTACATAATTCATTTCACTAAACCGAAAACATACAACCATCATTCTTACTTTAGCTAATTACGAATCTACAATCTTTAGAGTACCATTGGTCCTTGTGGTTCGACCCCATATATACTACCTTGCGGTTAAGTGTATCGGGAAATTGTTTGATTTCACGAGTTCATCAGTTACTAAGGTGAACTCCCTAACAAATGGAGTTGTTTCTACGTTAAGGAAACCACAATCCTGGTGTGAAGTTTGCAGAGTGCAACTCACAAATGTGCTTGCAAAGTTAGTAACACTAACGTATATTTAATACAAGTTTTTAGAGTATATATGTTTATATTTGATATAATGTTTTCTGTATATAGGTTTAAACTTCATGTGAAAGTTATGGATTCTACTGGTGAGATTAAATTGATGTTTTTTGATAGCATGGCGTCTGAGATTGTTGGTTGTACAACAAATAATCTCATTGTAAGATCATTTGTTGAGGTATATTGTAGTAATGATTAGAAAAAATTGTTCAGTACTTGCATATGTAAACTAAGTCGTTTATATAAAACCAACAGATTGATGATCCTGATGATTTGCCTAATGATATAAAAACTTTGGTAGGGAAGACTTACCAATTTATGGTTTGTGTTGAAAATGAGAAACTGTGTAATGAGTTGGACATTTATAAGGTTTCAAGAGTATTTTCCAATGATGGTGATACTGAAGAAGATATTCCTGATGAATCAAATGGGGGTGATAATCCACCTGATTACAATACTAGTGATCAACTTTGCTATATTTTATATTTTTATATATATATTAAAATATTGTTGACATATAACATATTTAGTTTTGTAAATAACAAAAAACAATTTTTTTTTTTATTAGGTAAGTCAGTTTTTTACCAGTAGTCAAAATGAGGCTGAAACTATTACTCTTTCTTCCAGGTGTTTTTTCAAAATGTTTTTTTTTTATCAGGTAAGTCAGTTTTTTATCCTCAAGTTTTTTATTTTTAATCCAATTACATTGATGTAATTGCTATTTCTAATCTTCAAATATGTTATATTTAAAAATTAATAAATTTAACGGATAACTTAAACAATTATAATTTGTGTAATGATTTGTGTTAAATTACATATTTCTATATAATTTTGGTTTGCTTGCAAAGCTGGTTCTCATTTTTATTCCCAATATTTGTTTTTTGGAAAAATTGAAATTCAATCACAACCATCTTGAATACCAAAAGCTTCTCTCCTATCAATCCATCAAATCATTTTTATTGTACCAAGTATGCAAGTAGTTTTGAAAACTCATGTTTGAGAAAATAGCCTAAAAAATTGTGTACATTTCATGATTTTATAAAAAAAAAAAATATAATATGTTAAATATCTTCCACAATCTCTTTACTTTTATGAAAAAGTTAAGAGATTTTATTATCTTTAAATAGATTCACAATCAAAGGTCTTTGTATACAACCCCATTTTTATTTCAACATAAAAAAAACGTCTAAAGAGTTCTAGGTTTTTTTTTATGGATTTCGTTTCAAAGTTTGAAGATTTGCAACTACGGAAAACCAAATGGATGGTATTTGTTAAGATCTTGAGTTTTTCGACAACATCAGAAGATTGAGCTGGTCAGATGAAAGAAATGATTCTGGTAGATAAGAAGGTATAATATCCTTCGTCTCAGAATATATGATTTGATGTTATTTTCAAGATAATTAAATCTTTTGGTATTATCCTAATATAATTGATATTTTTGATATAGGGATGTAGGATTGATGCTACTATTCCGCCAATTATGTACAAAGAAGATTTTCAGATATACCTGAAGGAAGGAGAGTGGTACCTGCTATCAAACTTCAAGGTGATCAGCCCTCCAAAACTTGTTCGAAACTCTAATCATCCGTTTCAAATCATGTGTTTTCCTAAAACAACAATGGATAATGTGAGACCAAAATCTAGAAGCAATTATTTTCAGTTTATTTCAGCTACCAAAATCGAAAATGCTTCAGAAGAGGATAAAAAATTTGTTGTTGGTAAGTTATGTATTTTTCTATCATACAATTTTTATATCTATATTTAAATATAATTTCTTTTATGTCCAATTAATGTTTGTGAGTTAGGAAAATGTTAAAAAAACATAACTTTAAGGTGTGGTATATTTAGATGCATGTGGAGTGGTGATAAACAACCAAGTCGTGAGAGGTGACTGATCGGGATCAACAACCGAAGCTCAGGATCAGTTTACAACCAATCCCAGATACCAAACTGAGACGACCACACCCGTTTTTTTTTTTTTTAAACAACTAATACGCCCATACGTATTAATTAAGCCAAAACGGTTTTAAAACAAACTCGGATTTTTAATAAACACTTAACAAACCGTCAAACGCAATAACAAAAATATCCAAAACACAACAACAACAACAACAACAACAACACGTACCGAGTCCTAATCATCCCCTCCTCATTGCCTTGACTCCACGATCACACTTTATCTTTATCTGCAACTCACAAAAACACAGAGATGCATAAGTATTATCACAAATACTTAGTGAGGCGGTCCTCCCATCTACGAGCTATACACACAAGCAACTAAGACGATAAACCGGTCACAACGCAAAAACGCAACAAACACAAAACGGTAAGTAACCGGATCGATCGATCCATGCTTGGATCGATCGATCCCAGGCCAAAACCAGCACAGATCGATCGGTCCAAGCCATGGATCAATCGATCCGAACACACAAACCAAACCTGCAACTTACACACCCTTTGGATCGATCGATCCTCCCCTGGAGGATCGATCCCATTACCTCTTGCAACCACGAGACTTGGATCGATCGATCCTGCGGTTCTGCAACACCACTTGACCTGCAAGCCTTGGATCGATCGATCTCACAATAGATCGATCGATCCTCGAGCTTCTACAACACCGAACTCGACTTCCACCACCGCACACGACCAACGACCACCCAAACTTGCTTCCTACAGGCGATTAAACACAAACACAAGCCCAAACCACAAGGAAGACAAGCCAAAAACCACAGAAACAGGCAACACTCTAAGGATTCAACAACCCTAAGCCAAACACAACAAGAACACACAAGCTTCTCAATTGCTTAGATAAGCTCAAGGTTATGCACTCACCTTGAGAACGAACGGATTGCGGACTGAGACAGCACCACCACGAAGATGGAAAACTCCTCCACACTTCTACAAACGATTCTCTGCAACCCAAACCACCAAGCTTCTTCCTTCCTAAGCAACCACAATCTTCTCTCTTTGATATCTCACACTTAACACCTAAACCCCTGAATCTCACACTTCTTTCCTCTCTGAACCTCAGCCACAACTCACAACAACTCACAGGAAGAAGAACGAAGACCAAAAACGCAAACAAGGGGGGTTAGGTGAGGTTAAAGCAACAAAAAGAACAGCTGCCACATGTGGATTGATCGATCCACTCCTGGATCGATCGGTCCACTCACCCAACTAATCCAGATCGGCAATCAGGCATGGATCCATCGGTCCAAGCTTGGATCGATCGACCCCTTCTCTTTTTCGGTCAAAAGTTTAACTTTCGACTCTCGATCAAACCGCTTTCCGTTCCCGAGAAAACACCAATCCCGAAACACTTAAGATCGACTCCAAAGAGAGAGATCACATTTACGACAACCTCAGAGAATCGAAACGCCAAGATTCAATCCCTCTGTAATGATCCCGACAAAAATTCCCTTTTTTTGGAACATAGGCGTTACAATTCTCTCCCACTAACATAGATTCATCCTCGAATTTACGACACAGTTCATCCGCGATGAACTCAACTCCCAACCGTCGCAACGATTCTCCGCTCAACCTTGACCAACCCGGCCAACAGAACACAAACATGAGATTGATCACTACCAACTTCCGAGGTCTACATTCAGTCACTATACTTATAACCACGTCCTAGACATTCATTGCTCTCAACACTACTCGTACTCGTACCACTCCATCCTCAGGACTGAAGTCTTTCGAGTTCTCGGTACCATATGGCACTCACATTCTCGGGTCACAAAGTCCCTCTTACCACTCAAAACCCGTACCACTCACACTCTTAGACACAAAGTCTTCGAGCTATCGGTACCACACATACCACTCGCACTCTCAGGCCACACGTCCCTCGGCTATGGGTAACTCTCATACCACTTCCACCCTCCGGTCACATGTCCTTTGAGCTATGGGTATCTGGGGACTAATCCTCCCCGCACGAGTTGTACAGGACCAAACTGTCCTTAGAGAAATAAAGTCTAGCGAAACGTCTATAAGCATCTCCGACCAAAACTACCTCACATGATCTACGTATAACATCGCAATTTCATACACCACCACCGATATTCCCAACCCGGAATATCACCACAACTACGACCAAAACTCAGGTCAACTCGAAACATCCCAGCTCACAGGGAAGTTTCTCATATCCAAATACGAAGGATATTTCCAGTTCATATTCTCATAAACTTTTATCTTTCAAAAACCTCATGACACCACAAGTCAAAACCAATAAGAAATACACATCTTATTAACAATCCAATGTATTAATCGTTTACACACCAAACGAAATACAATAAGATACAACGAGCATACTACTCAAACTCCGAAACTCGAACCAGCGATGAAAAACTACTCAAGCCTCAGCTTACTTCTCGAACCACTTTTTGAACCTAGCTTTTATCCGCTCTTCTGGTTCCCAAGTCTCCTCCTAAACACCGTCACAGTCCCACAAGACTCTCGTCATCGGAATCCTCTTCCGACGAAGCTCCTTGACCCTCCGGTCGAGAACCCTCACTGGCCTCGCCTCTAAGGTCATGTTGGGCTGAAGATCTGACGGAATCTCAGCCAACACCTTATCATCCTTATCTAAACACTTCTTCAGCATCGACACATGGAAAACATTGTGAAATGCTTGCATAATCTCCGATAACTCCAACCGTTATGAGACTGGCCCAACTCGACCAACAATCCTAAACGGACCCATATACCTCGGACTCAACTTAGTCTCGGTAATAGACCTGTTCGGACCTCGCAACATCGCCATCTTGAGATACACTCTATCTTCCACCTCAAACTCAAGCTCTTTTCTCCTCTTATCGGCAAAACTCTTTTGCCAATCCTAAGCTTCCTTCAAGTTCAGCTTCAAAACCCGGATATTCTCCGTAGTTTCCTGAACAAAATCCGCACCCAATGTGCTCCTCTCCCCCACTTGGGTCCAGCACAACGGTATACGACATGGCCTCCTATATAGCGCCTCATATGGAGCCATCCCGATACTCGCCTGGTAGCTATTGTTATAAGCAAACTCTACCAAGCTCAGGTGATCCACCCAATGACCACCCCAGTCCAGCACACACATTCTCAGCAAATCCTCAAGAGTCTGGATCATCCTCTCGGATTGCCCATCCGTCTGAGGATGACACGCGGTACTCAAATGCACCTTCGTGCCCATCTCCGTCTGGAACGCTTTCCAGAACTCGGAAGTGAACTTAGGATCCCGGTCTGACACGATACTCACCGGTACTCTATAAAGTCTCACTATCTCCTGCACGTACTTCTTAGCCAACACCGAAGCTCCATCGGTTTTCTTGATGGCCAGAAAACGTGCACTCTTGGTCAAACGATCAACAATGACCCAAATCGCATCCTTGGTCCGAGAAATTGGCAACCCCACTACGAAATCCATCTTAATCATATCCCACTTCCACTCTGGAATGGGTAAACTCCGCAACAATCCGCTTGGAACCTGATGCTTTGCCTTCACTAACTGGCACGTATCACACGCTGCGACCCAGTTAGTTATATCCTTCTTCATCCCGACCCAGTGATAATACCGCTTGAGATCTCGGTACATTTTCGTCGCTTCCGGATGAATCGAAAACATACTCGCATGAGCCTCACTCAGGATTTCTCGCCTCAAACCCTCATCATTGGGTACGCATACCCGCCCATGCACCAGAATAGTCCCATTAGCAGAGACCTGATATTCTGAACCCGCTTCCCTGGAATCATTAACCAAACCCTCATCCTTCTCCTGAGCCAACCGAACCCTGCTCAAGAGATCCGTCTGATTAACTGCCTCCAAACCCAACGGTTCCTGAGATAAAACACACAACCTCAAAAAACCAAGCTCACATACCAACGACTCCATGTCCTGCTTCCGAGCCGAAACCACACGTTTACGACTCAAAGCATCTGCAACCAAGTTTGCTTTACCAGGATGGTAAGCGATCTCCATATCATAATCCGCCACCAACTCCATCCAGTGCCTCTGCCTCAAATTCAACTCAGGCTGAGTGGAAATGTACTTCAGGCTCTTATGATCTGTAAACACCTGAACCTTTCCGCCATAAAGATAAGACCTCCAAATCTTTAAGGCGAACACCACCGCATCCATCTCAAGATCATGGGTAGGGTAGTTGCCCTCATGCTTCCTCAACTGCCTCGAAGCATAAGCAATCACCTTTTCCTGCTGCATCAACACACAACCAAGACCTACTCCCGGAGCGTCGGCATACGCCAGTACTCACCTTTTCCTACGCCAGTACTCACCCGGCTCAGGTAATGCCAATACTGGCGTACTAGTCAACATCGTCTTCAGGTTTGCAAAACTCTCCTCACACTCAGGAGACCAAACAAAAGGAACATCCTTCCCTGTCATCCTCGTCATAGACTTAGCCATACTCGGAAATCCCTCTGAAAATGTCAATATATATATTTCCTCCACCTCTCATTTACATGTTCAAAACGAAAAGTACAAACAATACTAACAATAATGTCTTCTTCAGATCCTTATGATTATTTTCGTTCATGGATGGATAAACCTAGATACGATGAAGAGACGGGCAAACTTACATAAGAGTTCAAAGAAGGGTTGAGACAATTCATGTCATTCGCATCAAACCAGGACATAATACGAGAAACAAGTATTATGTTATGCCCTTGTCCAAAATATCAGAATTATAGAAATCTTGAGGTTACTTTAGTTAGGAGGTACTTGTTTAAGAATGTATTTATGCTAGGTTATAAGATATGGTATACTCATGGAGAAAGTGAGCCAATGCTAGATTATGGTAGTACTAGTCAACATTATATGGCGGATAGTTTAGAACCTCCATCGGTAGACGTAGACGTAGGTACATTTCAGATGGTAAATGAAATATTTAGGGAAAATGCACCATCGTTTGTTCAAGATGGAGATAGAGAAGAGCAACCGAATTTAGAAGCCCGGAGATTCTTTGATATGTTAGATGCGGCTAATATGTCATTGTACGATGGTTGTAAGAAAGGTCATTCGCCATTATCAGCTGCAACTAGGTTGATGGGCATAAAGACGGATTGGAATTTATCTGAGGGTTGTGTGGATGCGATTACAGATTTTATTAAAGAAATTTTACCGGAACATAATATTTTACTAGCTTCATACTATGAGGTGCAAAAACTTGTAGCTGGCCTTGGCTTGCCATATCAGATGATAGATGTGTGCAGTGATAACTGTATGTTTTATTGGAGAGAAGATGCAGGCCTCACTTCATGTCGGTTTTGTCGTAAACCTCGGTATCAAGACACTAGTGGAAGAGTTCCCATACCATATAAACGGATGTGGTATTTGCCGTTAGCAGAGAGGATTAAAAGGTTGTATCAATCAGAGCGTACAGCGGGATCAATGAGATAGCATGCAGAACATAGATCAGATGGTGTAATTGCGCACCCTTCAGATGCAGAGGGATGGAAACATTTTCAATCAGTGTATCCAAGTTTTGCGTATGAAGCAAGGAACGTTTATCTTGATTTTTCTACAGATGGTTTCAATCCTTTTGGCAAGCATGGGAGGCAATACTCATTGTGGCCAGTTATCGTGACGCCGTATAATTTGCCGCCATCATTGTGTATGAAACGAGAGTTTTTTTTCCTTACAATTCTTGTTCCTGGGCCAGATCACCCAAAGAAAGCACTCGATGTGTTTCTGCGGCCCTTGATTTATAAGTTAAAAATGTTATGGGAACATGGTGTGGAAGCATTTGATGTTTCAACTAACCAAAATTTCAACATGCGGGCGGTGCTTACGTGGACTATAAGCGATTTTCGAGCCTACGGTATGTTATCTGGATGGACAACACATGGCTGATTATCTTGTCCACAATGTGAAGATAACACGTATGCGTTTCAGCTGAAACGCGGACGTAAAACGTGTTGGTTTGACTGTCACAGACGATGGCTACCCGAAGACCATCCTTATCGTTGGAACACCACATTATTTAGAAAGAACAGACAAGTCCCTGAAAGTCTACCTCCTAAGTATACTGGCGATGATATTTTGACACAGTTATGAGATTTTTGATCATTCCCGAGTCGTGTTCAAGTTACCGAAGTTAATAAAATATCTTATTCCCTCGGAAATCCCTTGAAAATTTCTGAGGAATTTTCGAGGGATATTGATTTTTGTAATTGGATCATTCCCGAGTCGTGTTCAAGTTACAAAAGTCAATAAAATATTTGTGTCCCTCGGAAATCCGTCGGAAATTTCTGAGGGCTTTCTGATGGATTCCTTGCAAAAACACTTATACTCGCGTTTATTTCGATTACGCGGCAACCCTAAAAGATTTCCGAAGGATTTCCGATGGAATTATCCCTCGGAAATTGTTTTTAATTCCCTGAGTCGAACTCTCCTTCTTTATCGTTTCATTTTCTTACAAAAACGAAATCCAAATCTCACTCTCTCTATCTCCACCGTAAAGCTATCTCTCACCACCGTGGATCTCTCTCGATCGCCGGCGACTCTCTCCCGCCTCCGCCTCTCTCTCTCTCGATCGACGATCTCTCCGTCCGCCTCGCTCTATGGTTTCCCCGTCCGCTGCCGCTTCTCTCTCTCACTCCCCGTCTGCCGCCGCTTCTCTCTCTCGATCGCCGTTGGCCTCCACCTCTCTCTCTCGGTCGCCGTCCACCTCCGCCTCTCTCTCTCTCTCGGTCGCCGTCGTCGACCATATAATGTAAGTTTCTATTTTTTTCTCTTTTGAATATTAATTTGTAAAACACAAATTAGTTATAAAATAATTAGATGTTTAGGATATGGAATTAGAATTAGGATAACAATTAGTAATTTTTTAAAAAATAATTAGTTATTTATGTTTAATTATTGATTAATTTTGTATATAAATAGACTTCAAATTTATAAAATTTTAAAACTAATTGATATATTGATTACTATAAATACATTAAACTTTATTCTGTAGTTCTTAATTAATATTGAAAATTTTTAAATTTATTAATATAATTTGTTAAATATAAATTACTAATTAATATATAAAATTACTTTAAATACATTTATATGAATATGATAATATAAATTTAAAATATTATTGCTATAGTAATTACCAACATTAAACATTATCACTAATACTCTTAATTACCATTATAAATTTTTTAAATATAAAAAACTAAATTAAATCTACAATACTTTAAATACATTAATATGAATATGATTATATTAATTTAAAAACATTTTGATATAGTAATTATTTTAACAACATTAAACTTTATCACTTAAAATCTTAATAACTATTATAAATTATTAAAATTTAAGAAACTAAATTAAATCTACAATACTTTAAATACATTAATATGAATATGATGATATTAATTTAAAAAATTATTGCTATAGTAATGTACAAACAAAACTTCAAACTTAATCACTAAAAATATTAATCAATATTATAACTTTTTAAAATTAAAAAAAAAACTATATTAACTCTACAAGACTTTAAATACATTAATATGAATATGATGATATAAATTAAAAATTTTTTTAATATAGTAATTACTTTAACAACATTAAACTTTATCACTATAAATCTTAATCACTATAAATCTCAAGTACTATAAATCTTAAAAACTCTAAATAGCTTCATCTTAATTAAATTAAATACACAATTTCTAATTACGATTAATACTTTAATCTTAATTACTAGAATGTTTTTAAAAAATCTAAATCACTTTACCGTTTTACAAAATCTAAATCACGCTAAATTGCTTACTATTAACTAGTATTACGTTTTATTAAATATGTTGTTAACAACATTAATTATTTATTTCATTACAGGTCTTACTCGGAGTTTCATGGGACATCATCCCACCGTTCCCGGAGATCACGTAGTGGTTCGGGTACACCTTCGGCATCTCCTTCGAACATTCCTAAGATGCGGAATTTCGCTTCTCAGGAAGTGATGACAATGGAGGAGTTCGTTAGTCAACCGGGACGGCGTCATCTCCCGATGCTTCATCCGCATGAAGAAAACGGCGCAACTTGGTAATAAATTTTATTTAAATATTTATTTATTTTTAATATATTTCATATTACACTAATACAATATTTCACATGCTTGTAGGTTTGGTCTAGACAATGGCATCACAAAATCCATTCTCAGGATTTTTAAGACGCAGCTCAGTCAACCATGGCCAACTTACGGCGACGTGGATGCTAATACGAAGTTGACTTGGTTCAAGTCTTTCGCGGTAATTTAATTTTTATCTAATTATTACTCATAAATTATGTTTATAAATTAATTATTAAACTAACAATGTAATTCGATTTGTTTTTCACACTTTGCAGCAAGATTATAATTGGGAACCATCTCTCTGTCAGACCGTACGTTGTCACTTCGACATTCAGGTCAACCACTCGTACCAGAATCATATGTACGAGTGGAAGCAAAAGTGGAAGAATGGCAAGCCAATGCCGAAAGATTTTGACCTAGAAGTTTGGCAAGGTTATATTCGGTATTGGAGTATGGAGAATACAGAAGCCACTTCAACACAAAACTCGAAGAATCGTACTAGCGATCGGGGTGGAAAGGGAATAGCAACCCATAATGCGGGTTCTATTACCTTTAAAAAACATGAAAGGCGCATGGTAAATATTCTTCTTTAAAATTTAATTAATAATTTATTTAAAATTAATTTTATAATTTTTTTTTGATTATTAACATTTTTTTTGTAGGCAATCACGACCGGAGTTACACCGGATTGGCTAAAGGTGATGGAAGAAACCCATACGAGCAAGAAGACGGGCCAAATTCAAGATTCGGTAGTCGAAGAGCGGATCAAGAGGATTAAGCAGCGGAAGATGGAACGGCTTACACAACTCTCCCAAGATGGCTCATCATCTTCGACAGATTTACCTCGAGAAGAAATCAACCGATTATGCATTGAGGTATTTAATAATATTAAATAATTAATTTATTAATTTCTAATTCAAATAAATGTATATTTATTTTTTTATTTATTACGTAGAAAATTCCTTTAACTAAGGATCGTAGACCCAGTTTAGGAAGCTTGGTATCCCGCGACGGGAGTGTGTCTTCGGTGTTTTCTCGAGACACTGAACTTGTTCAGCAAGTTCAGGACCTAAACCGCGTCGTTCAAGAAAAAAACGCGGTCGTCGAAGAATTGAAGCAGCAAAATCTCGAGATTAAGGAGCAGTATGCCGAGACCCGTGCAACACTCTCTCAACTACAATCTTTCTTGGCCTCTCAATATCCCGGACAGTTTCCGCCGCCTCCGCCTTAGATGTGAACAAATTTTCGTTTATGTTTTTTCTTTAAGAACATTTTCTTTTAATATTTAAACATTTGTTGTTTTTTTGAATAATTAATTTTTAATTTATATTTAATGTTTTCACATTTAATTTTCAATATTTCTTTTTATTTTCAATAATTATATTTTCGAAAAAAAAATAATTACATATAAGAAACCTCGGAAATCCGAGTCATCGAAAATCCGTCGGAAATATGTACCCTCGGAAATACGTCTACTAGGAAATCCGTCGAAAATACGTCTACTCGAAAATCCGTCGGAAATCCGAGTCATCAAAAATCCGTCGGAAATACGAGTCATCGGAAATCCGTCGGAAATATGTATCCTCGGAAATCCGTCGGAAATATTATCCTCGGAAATCCGTCGGAAACAAATGTTTTCGGAAATCCGTCAGAAAGATATGTTCACGGAAATCCGTCGGAGTTAACGTCTTGATCGGAAACCCTCGGAATTCAAAATCCCTTGGAAATCCCTCAGAAACTGTCGCCCTTAGAAATCCCTTTGAAATTTCCTACGGATTTTCGGCGGTTAATGATTTCCGACCACCTCAAACCGACGACTTGTGGCCCTCGGAAATCTGTCAGAAATTACCTTTTCTGAGGACTTTCAGACGGATTTGTCCGTCGGAAAGAGGTGGTTTTCTTGTAGTGAAGGGTGGATCGATCGATCTGACCATGCCAGGTTGAAACTGCTCGTCTGCCAGGGGTGGATCGATCGACCCAAAGGTGAATCGATCGATCCGACCGCGCCAGGTCAAACCTCTGCAACAGCTCGCCAGACTGACATGTCTTCTCTAAACCAGAGATAACTCTTGAATGCACCGTTAGATTTCCTTCAAATCAATTGAAAAATGAAGGTAACATCTTCATCAAGCTTATGTCAAATACTCAGAAAGATCTAACGGTGGGAAGTCCTCCATCTGAAGCCAATTGTCTAAACCTACTACACGAAACTGCATCTCTAAATGTGTGTTTGCATCCCAAAACGGTTCGTTTTCCTCCAAAGAGACCTAAAACCTGTAAAGACTCCATAAAGAACTAAAAGACTCTAAAAACACTTTGACTCAATAAAATATATGAAATAACAAAGAAAACAAATACTCAAAACCGATAAAAACAGAGTACATCACTTATGAACAATGAGCCATTTATGATGAGATAATTGGGGCAGTTTTAAAAGACTGTGAAGGAGTTTTTTTCGTGTATGGATTTGGAGGAATAGGAAAGATTTTTATGTGGAAAACTCTATCTACCGCCGTTACATTTAGAGGATTGATTGCTATTAATGTGGCATCTAGTGGTATTGCATCTTTGTTGTTAGAGGGTGGAAGGTATTTCTCATTCTAGGTTTGGGATCCCTATAGACCCTGATGATTTTACAATGTGTAATATCAATTCGTCTTCAGATCTTGCTAATATGCTAAAAGAAGCATATCTTATCATATGAGATGAAGCACCGATGATGAGAAGGTATAGTTTTGAGTCATTAGATTTATGTTTATCAGATATTATGAAAAATCCTGATAATAGACCTTTTGTGGAAATGTTGTTGTATTTGGAGGGGATTTCAGACAAGTACTCCCTGTAATCAATGGTGCTGGTAGGGGTGAGATTGTTTTAGCTTCATTAAATTCATCCTATCGCTCGAAACATTGTAAGGTCCTAATTTTGACAAAGAACATGCTGCTAATGTCAAATAATCTGTCAAATGATGAACCAAATGATATTAAGAAATTTTCAGATTAGATTCTACCTGTTGGTGATGGAAACGTTTCTGAGCCTAATGATGGTGAAGCTCTAATTGGTATTCGAGAAGAATTTCTAATCACAAATGTAGATGATCCTATTGACGCTATAAGCAGAGCAGTTTATGGAGATTTGGATTTGTTGCAAGACAATACTGATCCTAAGTTTTTTCAATCCAACAAATAATAATGTTAACACAATAAATGAACGCATGCTTGAAAATCTCAAAGGTAAGCATATATTTCACTACTATATTTTAATTTTATTATACTATTTGAATATGATATAACTTTGCCATACCCAAACACGTGAAGAACTTATCTACTTAAGTGTAGATAGTATTGATTCTCAAGATAGCAAATCATTGAACAACATAGTGTTCCGCTCGGATTTTCTTAATAGTATCAGAATTTCTGGATTGCCAAATCACAGTCTAATGTCTTAAGATTGGTACTCCAGTTATGTTGATCAGAAATATAGATCCTAAAGGTGGGTTATGCAACAACACAAGATTACAGATTACTCAGATGAGTAATCATGTCCTAGAAGCCAGAGTTTTTACAGGAGATAAAGTTGGTGACAAAGTTTTGATTCCTAAAGTTTTAATAAAGCCATCGGATACAAAATTGTCTTTCAGAATGTGGAAAAGACAGTTCCCATTAATTGTGGTTTTTGCAATGACTATAAACAAAAGTCAAGGACAGTCACTTAAAGAAGTTGTTCTCTTTCTTCCTAGACCAGTGTTTTCTCATGGGCAGTTTTATGTGACGTTATCTAGAGTCACATCAAAAACAGGTTTGAAAGTGCTTATTGTATATAAAGAAGGAGAAACACAAAGCCAAACGATAAATGTGGTCTTCAAAGAAATATTTTAGAATTTCTGGAAATAGACTCGGTTGGTAAAATTTTGAGTTTATAAAGGTATTTATACTCTAGGCTTGGTATTTTTGTTTAAGGTTTATTGCTAACCATTACTATTATACTTATGTGTCTTAAATTTAAGTCCATTTCTAGTTGTAGGTGACATCTCTAAACCATATCCAACACAAGGAAGTAGAGGTGTTTTGTGGTTTAAAATAACCAAGTCTTTTTTTTCCCGTAAGTTGTTTTGGTATATTTGTTTGCAATTATTTGCAACATTATTTATTGTCCAATTATCTTCAAATTACAAGGTATCCGTCATTTGCTTTATTTCGTAAAATTAAATTCAAACAATAAATTGGTCTTTTAAACTGAAGTAAAGAAGTTGTTTTAAGCATTGTAAGATATATGAACCAACCTTTTTTAAAGATTCATGCTGAATATCAACGTCTGATTTATATAGTAGACATATGTAATTTCTAAACTTAGGAACTAGAAGTAAGAGTGATTTGAATATTAGTACATGTAGTTTGTTAAATAGAGTATTTAGACGTTGTAAAATGCTTTTTCTTATTTTTTTCTGTAATAATAGTTATCAAACACATATCATAACTTTCACTCTGCGTATGTAACCTGAAACATTTTTAAAATTTATGTCAAGCAAACACATAAAACTAAATGGATATTGTAGCAACATCAATTTTAGAAAGTAGATAGTCATTATATCAGTTAAAAATCTACGAGTTATCTGTAGTCTTAACCAAATGTTGTCATCTTATGTTGTGGTAGCTTGATTATAACTAAACAACTAAGAAGTAATCAGCTTGAAATTCATACTCATACAGTTCAATCAGATAGATTTTAATCAATATAGGTTAGATCCCAATTTACATAGTTGCCCGAGAAATAATTGGGTCTGATCTTATAATTATCGATTGCCAAATTCAAACACATCATCAAATGTTTAATAAAATTCAAAAAACATGCGTAACCATGTAAATCAGAGACGAAATTATTAGATTAAGTCTCTGAATCGTTATTTTTTAAAAATATGTTAGTCCACTTATATTATAATTGAATGAGTATATATTCAATTTATTATACATATATCTCTATATTGAAGATATTTTATTTACTTTATTCTATATTTAATCAAATATTAGATTGTAATAGAACTATAGTATTTATTAATTAATAATTAATTTTATAGTAATATAGTAAATTAATAACTCATAATATAAAAATAATAATTATATACCCCTATTTCAAATTTCACGAACTCTTTGATCTTTATGTTCCATTAATGTTTGGTGAGAAAAGTTTCTTAAAATCTTCATGATACTTCAATTTTTGCAACAAAATATTTAAACCCGTTTTTAAAAATTCGAATCTCAACATATGCAGAACAAAATATAGTTATTTATTTATTATATGAAATATGCATTAGTTTAACTGTTTTGAAAATATGATCAAACAAAGATGAGAGGAGAATTTTTAATAAAATCTTCGGAATATCTCTAAATTAAGTAAAGGAAAAAATGAAAAAATTTTAAAACTTATTTGGTTGTATATTTACAATGTCATAGCATCTGTTATAACAGTTTTGAATCTCGCAGTATACCATGTTAAATTCAAGATTTTACAATTTGTATATGTTGTTTTCTTCAATTATGTATTGTAGCAGGCTACTAAGTTTCGGTCGAATATTGAAATAAATGTTAAAACGGATTTGCGTTTAATACAAAATGGCACTATATTAGTATAGTTGATATTTATTGGATTAAAAAAAATTAGAGAAATATTTACCAAAAGTGGACCAAATTGCATAATTTGAAACATTTTTTAATTTTATATTTGATTAACAGATAATGTTAAATTACTAAAAGAATTATAATTACCAAATAATTCAATATAAGATGTTGATAGTATAAAAAAATACAAAGTTAATAAAAAAATTTTAGTTTAATTACTTTTAAAAGTTTATAATATAGAGTATTAAAATATGGCCAATAATATATCACCATAGATTAATGACCATTACAACATTTAACCCGCAAATACAACTAATGAATGATATTTACAATTTACAACTATGTTAATTGACATAAATTCAACAAATTATAAACCTATTTTAAATTTTAACAAAAAAAAACACATTATAAATTATCATATAAAAACTATAAAATACGTTGTTTCGCGGTGTACCGCGGATTAAAACCTAATATGAATAGTAAATAGTAACGAGAAATAATAACTTAATTGCATAAATAAAAAATCTTTTATACGATTAAGGATCATTTCTATAGTCAATTATAAATTTTCAAACGTCTTTGATGTGTGAAGAAATGGTTCCGCAATAAAATGAGTTAAAAGAAAGAATGACAGAAAGAAAGAAAGAAAGAAAGCGTTAAAATCCCAAAATAGCATAAACAACTACAAACCCTTTAGCTTCCAAAAATAGGTTGATGCATAATACAAAGATGCCCAAAAATAGAGATACATGGCATAAACAGTTTTATGTCCTGATAATCCTCTCCTCCTTATCTTTCTCTTTGTCTTTCCCAAACCATCAGGAACGTAAAAACTCACGTTTCATCTTTATACTGCATGATCACATTGATTCACGAAGAAACCAAGCTCATTTGTTTGGCTTCAGAATGGCGTCCACGCCTTCTCAAACTTCTAAGAAGGTCCGTAACAATTCCGGTAGTGGCCAAACCGTCAAATTCGCAAGACGAACATCTAGCGGACGATACGTGAGTTTATCTCGAGATAATATTGAATTATCGGGCGAGCTCTCTGGGGATTATTCAAACTATACGGTGCACATACCTCCGACGCCGGATAACCAGCCCATGGCCACCAAAGCCGAAGAGCAATACGTGTCCAATTCTTTATTTACTGGTGGTTTCAACAGTGTAACACGTGCACACCTTATGGACAAAGTCATCGATTCAGATGTCACACACCCTCAGATGGCTGGCGCTAAAGGCTCTTCGTGCGCCATGCCTGCTTGTGACGGAAAAGTCATGAAAGACGAGAGAGGAAAGGACGTGATGCCATGTGAATGCCGGTATATATATTAAATAAACAATATTGATATTTTTACTTGTTGCACAAGACAATGAGGTTTCTAACCAACCAATGTGGTGATTATTTAGATTCAAGATTTGTAGAGATTGCTTCATGGACGCTCAGAAAGAGACAGGTCTTTGTCCAGGATGCAAGGAACAATACAAAATCGGGGACGTGGATGATGATACGCCTGACTTTTCTAGTGGTGCTCTCCCTTTACCAGCTCCAGGAAAAGATCAACGTGGCAACAACAACAACATGTCTATGATGAAGAGGAACCAACAAGGCGAATTTGATCACAACAGATGGTTATTCGAGACGCAAGGCACATATGGTTACGGTAACGCGTATTGGCCTCAAGACGAAATGTATGGCGATGATATGGATGAAGGAATGAGAGGCGGCATGGTGGAAACAGCTGACAAGCCATGGCGGCCACTGAGCCGACGCATCCCAATCCCAGCCGCCATCATAAGTCCGTACAGATTATTAATCGCCATTCGTTTTGTCGTGCTATGTTTTTTTCTAACTTGGAGGATCCGAAACCCTAACGAAGACGCAATATGGTTGTGGCTGATGTCAATAATATGCGAGCTTTGGTTTGGATTTTCATGGATTCTAGACCAGATCCCTAAGTTGTGTCCCATAAACCGCTCCACCGACCTAGAAGTTCTTCGTGACAAATTTGACATGCCTTCTCCCTCCAACCCCACAGGGAGGTCTGATCTCCCAGGTATTGACCTTTTTGTGTCAACGGCAGATCCAGAGAAAGAGCCACCCCTAGTCACCGCTAACACCATACTGTCCATATTGGCCGTTGATTATCCGGTGGAGAAGGTGTCATGTTATCTTTCCGATGATGGAGGAGCCCTTCTATCATTTGAAGCTATGGCAGAAGCTGCTAGCTTTGCTGATCTTTGGGTACCTTTTTGTCGTAAACATAACATTGAGCCCCGAAATCCAGATACTTATTTTAATTTGAAGATAGATCCAACAAAACATAAGAGCAGAATTGATTTTGTCAAGGATAGGAGGAAAATTAAGAGGGAGTATGATGAGTTCAAGGTTCGCATCAACGGCCTCCCTGACTCAATACGGAGGAGATCAGATGCGTTTAATGCAAGGGAGGAAATGAAGGCTCTAAAACAGATGAGGGAGAGCGGAGGTGATCAAACAGAACCTGTGAAAGTCCCCAAAGCCACGTGGATGGCCGATGGCACCCACTGGCCAGGTACTTGGGCAGCTGCTACTCGAGAGCATTCCAAAGGTGATCATGCTGGGATTCTGCAGGTGATGTTGAAACCACCTAGTAGTGATCCTTTAATTGGCAATAGCGATGACAAAATCATAGATTTTTCAGATACAGACACTCGTTTACCCATGTTTGTGTATGTGTCACGTGAGAAGCGACCGGGCTACGACCACAACAAGAAAGCTGGAGCCATGAATGCACTTGTTCGTGCCTCTGCTATTCTCTCAAATGGACCTTTCATCCTTAATCTTGATTGTGATCATTACATCTATAATTGTAAAGCCATCCGAGAAGGGATGTGTTTTATGATGGACAGAGGTGGTGAAGACATTTGCTATATTCAGTTTCCGCAAAGATTTGAAGGCATCGATCCTTCTGATAGATATGCTAACAATAACACTGTGTTCTTTGACGGTAATATGCGCGCTCTCGACGGTGTCCAGGTAATATATATAACTATACATTTAATACAAACTAACTATACATTATCTTTTGTTTGTAAAGGGAAATCACTCACATATTAAATCTTGCAGGGACCGGTTTATGTTGGAACAGGTACTATGTTTAGACGCTTTGCTCTCTACGGATTTGATCCACCCAATCCTGACAAGCTCCTTGAAAAGAAGGAATCAGAAACAGAGGCTCTAACCACCAGTGACTTTGACCCGGACCTTGATGTCACACAACTCCCTAAGCGCTTTGGCAACTCCACACTCCTAGCTGAGTCAATTCCTATTGCAGAGTTCCAAGGTCGTCCATTGGCAGACCACCCTGCTGTCAAGTACGGTCGTCCTCCTGGAGCCCTTAGAGTCCCTCGTGACCCACTTGATGCAACCACTGTCGCAGAGTCTGTTTCTGTAATCTCTTGTTGGTATGAGGATAAAACGGAGTGGGGAGATAGAGTCGGATGGATTTACGGGTCGGTGACAGAGGACGTGGTCACAGGATACCGCATGCATAATCGTGGGTGGCGCTCCGTTTACTGCATCACCAAACGAGATTCTTTTCGAGGCTCAGCACCCATTAATCTCACAGATCGTCTTCACCAGGTGTTGCGGTGGGCCACTGGGTCTGTTGAGATATTCTTTTCAAGAAACAACGCCATTCTCGCCTCCAAACGTCTCAAGTTCCTCCAACGTCTGGCATACCTCAATGTTGGAATATATCCCTTCACCTCTCTGTTTCTCATCCTCTACTGTTTTCTTCCGGCATTCTCTCTCTTCTCTGGACAGTTCATCGTGCGGACGCTTAGTATCTCCTTCTTAGTGTACCTCCTTGTAATCACCATTTGTTTGATTGGCTTGGCGGTTTTAGAGGTCAAGTGGTCTGGCATTGGGTTGGAAGAATGGTGGAGAAATGAACAGTGGTGGCTTATCTCTGGAACAAGCTCTCACCTTTACGCAGTGGTCCAAGGAATCCTCAAAGTGATTGCAGGGATCGAGATCTCCTTTACCTTGACGTCCAAGTCAGGGGGAGATGACAATGAAGACATATATGCAGATTTGTACATAGTGAAATGGTCGTCGCTGATGATACCGCCCATAGTGATAGCGATGGTGAACATAATAGCAATTGTGGTGGCGTTCATCAGGACAATATACCAAGCGGTGCCACAATGGAGCAAGCTAATAGGAGGAGCATTTTTCAGCTTCTGGGTGTTGGCGCATTTGTATCCATTCGCAAAAGGATTGATGGGACGGAGAGGCAAAACTCCAACGATAGTTTTTGTGTGGGCAGGTCTAATTGCGATCACCATCTCTCTATTGTGGACGGCCATTAACCCGAACACCGGACCTGCTGCTGCTGCTGAAGGTGTTGGAGGGGGTGGTTTCCAATTCCCGTAAAACATTCATATATATAGACGAGAGTTGAGTTTTGTAGACTAAATCACAAGAAATATGCACTCTTTACTCACTATCTTTATTTTTTGGTTTGTTTTGTTTCTGGTAGTAAATTTTCGCATAACTAAATCTGGATTGAGATTTCATGATGATTGTATAATGCGAGTATCAATCAATCAGCTTGTAAGCCTTGTATCATTTCGTTTTTAAAATCACTCTTTCCTCTTCTTCACTCGCACAACTGATGATGGTGACCGATACGGAAAGAAGCCGTGAGAACGGCCCGCGCAAAAGAAGTTGGGCCTTATAAAGTAAATGAAGGAATGGGCCTTGCTTAAAAGAAAAAAAAAAAGAAAAAAGAAAAGGGAAAAATTAGAAGCACCGGCGTCTCTCTTCTTCCTCCTCCGTGACCCGACGACTCTCGTGTCTTCTTCCTCCTCATCCACTGTTCCCTTGGTGTCTCTTCCTCGTTTCTTATCACTACCATTACCTCAAACAATCAATTATAACTTCCCCTTTCCCTTCTTTTCTGCTTTCTCCCCCGCACGAACCCTAGTCACGCATTCCCTCGTCTTCGCTTCCAATATCATCTCAGAAAGATTTGCTTTGAAATCAAATCACGGAACCATAAGGGACTGTAAGTGGGTTTATGCTTTTCCATCTAGCTGTTTCCTCCTGTGGTGTGGAGAATAAACAAATAAAATACCTTTTTTTTGTTCTTCCCTGGTCTTCCAAGACAGGAGGATATGATGGATAATGAAGTGCTCGACTTCGATATTGGTGTAGGAGTTAGTAGTGGGGGAGATGTTGATGACGACGCTATTGATATTGAGCACCATGCTCTCGACGACGATGATATGCTCGACAGCCCAATTATGCCCTGTGGTAATGGTCTTCTTGGCAATTCTGGAAATTACTTTCCCAATCAGGAGGAGGCTTGTGATCTCCTGGATCTCGAGCCTTATGATGGTCTTGAATTCGAGTCCGAAGAAGCTGCCAAGGCTTTCTACAACTCCTATGCGCGTCGCATTGGCTTTAGTACTCGTGTCAGTTCCTCCCGCCGCTCCCGCCGAGATGGAGCTATCATCCAGAGGCAATTTGTTTGCGCCAAAGAAGGCTTCAGGAATATGAACGAAAAGCGCACCAAGGACAGAGAGATCAAGCGTCCCAGGACCATCACTAGAGTCGGTTGCAAAGCCTCTCTCTCTGTTAAGATGCAGGATTCTGGTAAATGGCTTGTCTCTGGCTTTGTCAAAGACCACAACCATGAGCTGGTTCCTCCCGACCAAGTTCACTGCCTGCGTTCTCACAGGCAAATCTCTGGTCCAGCCAAGACCTTGATTGACACTCTTCAAGCTGCAGGAATGGGCCCCCGCAGGATTATGTCTGCCCTCATCAAAGAATACGGTGGCATCAGCAAGGTTGGCTTCACCGAAGTGGACTGTAGGAATTATATGAGGAACAATCGGCAGAAGAGCATAGAAGGAGAGGTTCAGCTTCTTCTTGACTACTTGAGGCAGATGAATGCCGACAACCCAAACTTCTTTTATGCTGTTCAGGGAAGCGAAGATCAGTCTGTGGGTAATGTCTTCTGGGCTGATCCTAAAGCTAGAATGGATTTTGCTTACTTTGGGGATACTGTCACATTTGATACAACCTACAGGTCCAATAGGTACCGTTTGCCTTTCGCACCCTTCACTGGTGTGAACCACCATGGCCAACCCATCCTTTTCGGCTGTGCCTTTGTCATCAATGAAACCGAGGCTTCCTTTGTATGGCTTTTCAATACGTGGCTAGCAGCGATGTCCGCCCACCCTCCTGTCTCAATCACCACCGATCATGATGCGGTTATACGTGCAGCCATCATGCAGGTTTTTCCTAGCGCCCGCCATCGCTTTTGCAAATGGCATATTTTCAAGAAATGTCAGGAGAAGTTGTCGCATGTCTTCCTCAAGCATCCTTCTTTTGAGTCAGATTTCCACAAATGTGTCAATCTGACAGAGTCGGTTGAGGATTTTGAGTCATGTTGGTTTTCACTTCTTGACAAGTATGAGCTAAGAGATCATGAGTGGCTACAAGCAATGTACTCCGATCGCCGGCAGTGGGTCCCAGTATATCTCCGTGATACCTTTTTTGCTGAAATGTCCTTAACGCAGCGTAGTGACAGTATAAATTCGTATTTTGATGGTTATGTCAACGCTTCAACCAATCTAAGCCAGTTCTTTAAGCTGTACGAAAAAGCTTTGGAGAGTCGTCTCGAGAAAGAAGTTAAAGCAGATTATGATACAATGAACTCACCTCCTGTTCTTAAGACTCCATCTCCAATGGAGAAGCAGGCGTCTGAACTTTACACAAGGAAGTTGTTTATGAGATTTCAGGAAGAACTTGTTGGAACTCTGACTTTCATGGCATCCAAAGCTGACGATGATGGGGATCTTGTTACCTACCAGGTTGCGAAGTATGGAGAGGCTCACAAGGCTCATTTCGTTAAGTTCAACGTTTTGGAGATGAGAGCAAATTGCAGTTGCCAGATGTTTGAGTTCTCTGGCATCATTTGCAGACATGTATTGGCAGTCTTCCGGGTCACCAATCTCCTTACACTTCCACCTTACTACATCCTAAAGAGATGGACAAGAAATGCCAAAAGCAGCGTTATATTTGATGATTATAATTTGCATGCGTATGCTAATTACCTGGAGTCTCATACCGTCCGATACAACACCTTACGCCACAAAGCTTCTAATTTTGTGCAAGAAGCAGGAAAATCTCTTTATACTTGTGATGTTGCAGTAGTTGCTCTGCAAGAAGCTGCCAAGACTGTGTCCCTAGCAATGAATAAGGAAGTTGGAAGAACTATGACGAACAGGCATTGTAAAGAGAGTTCTGTAACTGATGGAAAACGGATGTGCTGCAATGAGGACTGTCAGCAAGAAGTGCCAGCTCAACCGCAGCCCGAGGTGAGGTTCAATTTCTTTTCGATACTAGTTTTTTTTTTGGGATAAAATTATCAATGAAGTTCGTTGCTCTAAAAAACGTTGTACATTTTAAGTATCGTTTGTTCTGGATTTTGCCCCATACACTCATTGTTTTGTCTCCTTGATGGAACCATATGCGTTTGCTCTGTTAGAGTTTGCTAATATGAGATTCACATAGTAGTATTAATCTTCTCATGTTAAGAGTAGGGTCTTCACTTGGTCATTGTGAGCCTTTTTTACATGCAATCTCTCATAAATCTGCAAGGTCCTCAATTTTTGCTATGTGCTTCTACTGCTGACCAATTGCATCACCATATTTCCTCCAAATTTGCAGGACGAAATGGACAAGAAGATTAATCAGCTTAGAAACGAGCTGGAATTAGCAAACAGGAAATGTGAAGCTTACAGGACTAACCTACTTTCAGTTTTGAAAGAAATGGAAGATCAAAAGTTGCAAGTATCCATCAAAGTGCAGAACATCAAAATTAGCTTGAAGGATAATCTGTGAAATAAGCAAACAAGTTCCAACTGCTATTCTCATCTATTAATTATTTGACCTTTCATATAATTGCTCATGTACAATATCTTAGGGTTTTTGAAAGAGGGACCCAATATTCAGGATTTCCCTGTTACAGTAGGTAGCCTTTGCAATAGATTGTAGTCCCAATCATTTCTTAATGAGTAAGAGACGAAGTTGATTCCCATAAATGTTTGCAAAACCAACCGGGGTATAATTGTGATGTTATGTATCCAGCAGGTTGCACTCACTCTTTCAAGCTTAGTCTAGCATTTTGTACCTTGAGGGATAACTGAAACTTCTGTTCTTCCATATCTCTCAAAATAGACAGCAGGTTTGCTCGATAAACTTCGCATCGCTGGCCTGTCCTCTCCAATTCAGTTGTCAGTTCAAGTATCGTCCTCTCCTTTTCACCCTACATTTAAGTAAGTATTTATTCCCAAGGAACAGAGGACATCAATGTCATAAAACTATCTGAGTACCAATCAATACATTCACTTACCCCAGGATGATTCATTGCACTTGCAGTTTCTCGAGCTTCCTTAGATGGGTAAGAATCCCCTTTGGGAAGCGTAGTTCCAGGTGTTGCTCCTCTAAATTTGTTACTTGCAGCAGCAACCTTCTTGGCAGCTTTATCCAAGGCATCCATCGCAACTTTATAAATCTGAATAGATTTGGCGCCCTCCTCCACATACTTGGTTGCTTCTTGGCGTAGATTGTTGTAGCAGACGGTTAAAGATTCTTGACAACTGTTTGAAAACTCGGGTTGTTCCTCAGTGCCTCTAGTCTTTGCATCTTTGGACCATCGCCTCAGTAGATACCGAGATGGAAGAGTAAGAACGTTTTTGGCCCTGAACACCGCCAATATGTGTCTACAAATAATCCCTGAATACTCAAACATTTGACAGCTGCAATTAGCTTTCACCTCAAGAGAGTCAAAATTGACAGTATGACCTTTGTGAACTTCTCCGAACTTCGCCACACGATAAGTGGTGTGAGTTCCTGAATCACTAATCCTAGTTACAGGATTTGCAAGGGTCTCAACAAACTCCTCCTGGAACTTGATGAACGCTGCCCTTGTATACAGGCTAGCAGCTTGCTTTTCCATGGGAGAGGGCGTCTTCAAAATTGGAGTAGAGTTAGTTGCTTCATAATCTGCTTTCAGTTCTTTCTCACGCCAACTATCAATTGCTTTCTCATACTGTTTTATGAGCGCTTGCATCGTAGTTGATGCATCCACAAACCCTTGGAAGAATGAGTTCAAAATGCTGCTTCCTTCATTTGTAGACAGCTCTCCATAAAAGGTATCTCGGATGAAAACACGGACCCATTGTTGCCTAGCATTATAAATGGACTGGAGCCAGTCGTTATCCTGTAGATAATATCTTCTGACGATAGAGTCCCAAGATGCCTCAAACTCGGCAGCCGTTTCTGTCTCAGTAACGCAATTTATAAATTCGGATTCAAAGGTAGGATGAGACTGATAGACGTGAACAAGTTTCTCCTCAGTTTCCTTGAAGATGAGGGGCTGGCTGAAACGAAGGCGGGTCTGACAGAAAACTTGAGAAACAGCAACCTGTATCAGCCGATCAGGTTCAACTGTAATAGAAGGAGGAGGGGGAGCAGACATTGCTTGAAGCCAAGTCTGGAAAAGCCACGCAAAGGAGGACTCAGACTCGTTGAGTATGAGAGCACAACCAAAAAGAACAGGCTGCCCATGATGGTTAAAGCCGGTGAAGGCAGCAAATGGCACTTGATACCTCTTACCCCTCCTGTAGTTGGTGTCAAAAACTAGGGTATCACCAAAGTAGGTGTAATTCAACCTGCAAGTTGGATCCGCCCAGAAAACATTTCCACAATCGTCCTCCATTGCATACAAGAAACCAGGATTCTCGAGCTGCCTACGTTTCAGATAGTTTAATATATGCTCGACTCCGCTTCCCAGGGTCCTCTCGCGCTCCACACTCATCCTTACTTCCTCCTTCCGGTTAAACTGACTACTAATCCTGCCACTATCATCAACAAGTTATTCATCCGAAATGGATAGTCTTGGGTATCATAAGGAACAAATTATGTAACTTGCAGAAGCGAATGACAATGAATCAGACAGAACGGGAAAAGATAAACTAGAGAGAGAATTTTAGAGATGATACCTCTGCGATTTACAAGATATTTCTCTTCCTCTTCCGGTTTTTGCAAGGTTATAACTTTAAAAACCCTAAACTTGCAACTGAATCAATGGCTTCCGCCACTCGACGGAGTACTCTCTTTAAGGCTCCAACCAAACTCGGTGACGGTTTTGTCTATCTCAGCTTACACTCTCCTGCCGTTTCTCAAATCTAAAACGGCAAGCAGTCTACAGGAAACCAAAGTAGCGACTGGGTAGGCAGGCCTAGTCCTTTAACTTTTGGGCCCTATAATAAAAATAATATTTGGGCTTTCGGACCAAATATAATTTTTGCGCCTACTTGAGTCTTTTTTTTTTTTTTTTTGGTTCGGAACCAACTATAGTCCATCTGCCTTGGTATTTCATGTCCCAATACCAATTCTAAGTCGAACCAAGTAAATTTTCGTTATTATTACAACTACTACAGTATTTTCTAACTTCGGAAAAACCAAAAAAACACAAACCGATCCAAAGGGGAGAAGAGAATTCGATTTACAAACGTGAATAGCATAGGGAGCATTCGAAGCAAGCAGAATTTCAAGTTTGGCTGGTTGATCTACGTGTCAGTATTCTTGTGACATCCAAAAGAGAGCATAGGGGATTTCACTTCACCATATATGACAGGTAGATAGGCAGAGCATGATCCACCATCTCCTGTAATCAAGGGGCCTCCATACTTGTGGAATTTGTTCACAACATATTTTGATCCTCTGTAATGTGAAGATTAAGAAACAGTTGTCCATGCTTTTGACCTTCCCATACTTTCAGCAAGCTGGTAGACTTGCATTGAGCTGAGTGCAGCATATTCTGTTCTGCAGTTAAGCTACGCAGATTCTTCTTTTGCTTGTCAGGTGCTGCATGAATCACAAGCCAAGAATGACACTGACTTATCCAACAACATACATATGCATCAGACTTTAATCCTCGCTAGACAATCATCTTATTTCCAGTCCAGACTACATGCTTTTTCGCTTAAAGAAGAACATGAAAGTCACGAAGTCTGGTTTCGATTAAAATTGAATACCTGAAAACAAGGGGACAACACTCTATGGATATGCACTTGATCGGGCCATGGTGGTGGTTCAAGCTTAGTTAGGTAATTTTCATAAGAAAGCGTTGGAATCAATGATAGTAAAACTGCATAGAGAGTATGGAATCGATGATATCTGGAAAACACTCTATTGATAGCACAATCAGTGACGGAAAAGCTCGTGCCAGAAATTGGTGCACAAGCTGAAAATAGCTTACAGAGAGAGCCTGATGAAGGGAAAACTAGAGAGATAGATATAAAGCTAGAAGCTTGCATAGGATGCAGTTACCTCTGAAAAGCCAAACTTCTCATGGAATTTCTTTGTGTTACAGTCCAGCATGTCTCTAAGGCTGCAGTCAATGTTGTTCCTTTTGACAAGTTTATACCGTGATTCTACCTTCTTCTTTAATCCATGGTGAAAGAATTCAGGATAAGAAGCCACTTCATCCATGCCTCTTCCCATCACCTGGACTAGGAATCTCATCCTTGGTTGTAGTGAATTCTTAATACTCTTAATCAAAATTGGGGGATAACCAGTCACCATAGTTGCTATCTGGGCATCTCCAAACCCACACTCCCTCAGATAATCATAATTTGGTTTGAGAATCTTGTTAACGTCTCTGCACACAAGTTGTGGAAAATTCATGACCACGGACTGAATGCCATCCTCAGTCAGACCAACGGATGATTTCAAGAATTCAGTGGTAGGCCGCAACCTTTTATCAACACTATACCCCATAAGAAATGGGTGCTTGACCAGGACTTTCCCGATCATCCCATCTTGGTCAAGGCCAAGACTAGCAAGAAAGCTGATGATCACTGTGAGCTTGGTGTCGATGCTGTAGCTGATAAGCCTTGGGTTAAAAAGTATCATTTTGCCAAGTTGAGTCTCAGGCACACCCAAGGCTTGAAAGAAAGCAAGAAGGGGACAGAGTTTCTCTTCCACGCTATGAGAGAGTATTGGAGGAAATTTGGTAATGGCGGAAGCAACTTCCCGAGGATTCCTTCCTAGACTGGAGAGGCACTCGACCATGGGGATGAGCCTCTCATCGAGGCGTAAAGTAAGGATTTTGGGGCATCGGGAGACGATGTAAGGGAGTTTTCTCTCTTGGATACCGATGCTTCTGAGGTAGTCCCAGTTTTCAGATGCCACATCGCTTTGGGCCTTGTCCAACTGCTTGCACTTTCTCAACATCTTGTCGATACTCGGATCATCGAAACCTTTGTCCCTGAAGAACCACATGATGCTGCTGGCGTTTGTGACCTCCATAGACGCCACTACAACCAAAAAAGAAAGACAATTCTGCTCAAGTATGATTCAAGATTGAACAAGGAAGTAGAGAGGAATTACCTTGGACTAGAGCCTTTCCGCCTATCCAATTGAACTGAGATTGAGAGAAGCTTATCCACACAGAGGTGGAGGTTTCTTTCTTTCGTATACCCTTTCAGTGTAAATGCCTATTATACCCCTCAAGCCTTCTCGCGTGACTAAACCCTCCTCCTCCTCCTCGATCCCATCCGTCAAATCTGCAAAACCCTAACCTTTCGAATCAGAACGATGATGTCATCCTCGAAAGCCGTCGTTTTTGCGAGGCAGATGGCGAAGAAGATTCGTGTTACGACGCCGTCGATGTCCGCTACACGCTTTGTCTCAAATGGTCAAGAACAGGAGCAGAATCCTCCAGAGCCTTTGCCCAACAGACCCTTGCGAGGGGAGAGATCTTCCAACTCTCACAGAGAACCACCCGCCAGACAAGCCCACAACCTTGGAAAGAGTGATAGTACTCTGTCCGACCATGGCTTCCTCGAACAGTTCAAACTCGGAGTCAATCAGGATTCACAGGAAACCCCCAAAACGGAACAAACCCCCCAGGAAGAAACAAGCCAGCCTGAAGATTCCGATGAGATCTTCAAGAAGATGAAGGAAGGAGGTCTCATTCCTAACGCGGTCGCCATGCTTGACGGCCTCTGCAAAGATGGGCTTGTACAGGATGCCATGAAGCTTTTCGGGGTGATGCGTGACAAGGGTACAATCCCTGAGGTCGTCATCTACACTGCTGTCGTTGAGGGCTTTTGCAAGGCTCATAAAATTGAAGACGCTAAGAGGATTTTCAGGAAAATGCAGACCAATGGGATCGCCCCAAATGCTTTCAGTTATGGTGTGTTGGTTCAGGGATTGTATAACTGTAACATGCTAGATGATGCTGTTGCTTTCTGTTTTGAGATGCTCGAGGCTGGTCACTCTCCCAACGTCCCCACTTTCGTTGGATTGGTTGATGCATTGTGCAGAGAAAAGGGCGTCGAACAAGCTCGGTTGGCTATCGATAGCTTAAACCAAAAAGGATTTGCTGTTAATGTTAAGGCTGTCAAGGAGTTCATGGACAAAAGGGCTCCGTTTCCGTTTTTGGCTTGGGAAGCCATATTCAAGAAGAAACCAATCGAGAAACCCTTCTGATTGTCCTATCACTTACGCAGTGCTTTTAGGTATGCCGTCGTTATAAGATCGATGTTTTCTTTACCTGTAATAACAACCTTGAAAGATAAATTCAATCTGCGTGTTTCCTACTTGTGAGTTTTCCCTTTTGCTTGAAGTCTAATATCAAGTTTTCTCCTTTGTCTGCTAAAAAGTCTAGTTGTAGATGCAATTCATGATTGGGCCGACGGAGAGTCCCCCTATTCATGCCAAGGGTCATTTTTCATGCATTCTAATATTGATTGCAAGTTCAATGAATAGATGCTAGAGTGAGAAGAGTGGTAGATTTAGCATTGTGTTGGCGGCATATGTTGTCAAATTATGTTTGAGGCTAATCAGTCATTTTTGTATGTGACTGTTGCAAATATTATTGGCTGAGTTCATGAACAATGGTGACCCTCTGTTATCTGCTTAGTATGATTGGGAACAGACACTACGCATAAAACTACATCAGTCTCCAAAGGCACTGCTGATCTGAGGGACGTGATGTGGTCTGTTCCGGAGAAACTGGCGCTGTATTGAATACAAATTTGGTACAGCAAAATGCTTGGAGTCAACATTAAAATAGTTTTATGATGCAGTCTGAGATCTTTACTTGATTTGGTCGGCTGTATTATATTCGTGTACTCAAAGTCAATGCCTGTTTTGGTGGAAGAACGGTTAATATATATATAATATATACGCTAGATATGCATGCCCTTGACTATGTTGTGTGACGAATCCGAGGTTTAAGGGATCAAGGTCAGTTGGGTGGGTGGTGATTTCAATGCCATCTTTTGTTTGGTTTGGCGTCATGTGATTCTTGCATTGTTTCCTCTTGTTATTACTATTATTATATGCAAGTATCAGGTAGTGCTTAAGATGGAAGCATGTGCATCTCGTACGTTGACCATAACCTCTCCAAGAGTTTTCTTGGAATTGGGAGAATCGCTGACTTGATTAAAGAAAAACAACAAATGAATATAATAAGAGATGGGAGGTGGGGTCGGCGCCGTCCCTACACTGCCGAATTCAAGGTTCGATGATCATCGCAGACGCAGAGATGATATTAGTCTATAAAATAGAGGGAAGGAGTGAGGTAAAGAAGCAGAAAGCTGGAGAAAGATGATTTCAATGTTGTTTCCGCGGTCGCCTTTGTGCACAGCAGCCATAGTATTCTACACATGTGTGTGCATTCCCTTGGGGAAGTTGAAGAAGAATGGTGGAGATGCCGAAGCGCATGATGATAATGATGGTTACCACCTAGTGGGAGTGATGTTTGGGGACAAGGAAAAGGAGGAGGAAATATGCTGCCCCATATGCCTTGGGAAGTTTGAGGCTGAGGATGCGGTGACCCATCTTCCCAGATGCGCTCATCTCTTCCATATCAATTGCATAGAACCTTGGCTTCTCCGTGGCCATCTCACTTGCCCTCTCTGCAGATCTTTTGTATTGGCCGCAACTCCCCCTACCCGCAATGTCAATAATGTCCCCTCCTCTTCCACCTTCTATCTCTCTCTCTTCTTTTCCTGTCTCTTTCTCCATCTACTTGGATATTTGTAGTCTACCTTCCTTGTTAACCCACCCATTCTTTATATTATATTATTGTTTGTATTAGTTTCCAAGCACATAATGCGTTGATGTCTCCATCCCCTTTTCAATCAAGATTACTAAGCTTTATGAAATACTACTGTACAAAAAAGAGACAAAAGCAGCAGAGTTAGTTTACCAGCCATGCCTGCTGGTGCTCTTTGCTCTGTTTCCCAAATTGATTTGCTACTCTGCGTCTGCGTGAGAAGCATAATAAGTATTCTTCGATGCCATACATCCTCGCCTCTCCAATGGGCCTTATTTTAAACCATAACAGATTAAAAAGTAGGCCTTAATTCAAACCATAAGGGATTAAAAATGGGCCTTTTAACTGACTCATTCCATTATAAAGTTAAAAGAGTAAAAAAGGTTGGAAGAGAAGAAGAGTGTAGGCTACAGTTCCAGAGGAGGAGACTCGACTGCGCCTTCCTTTGAAAATCAGAAACCAAAGCAAAGAGTTCTCTTCTCTTCTCCTCGGGGGAGGAAGGAAGAAGAAATCCACAGAAAGAGAGAGAGTTAGAGAGAGAGAGTAGCAGCTTCACCTCCGACATTTCTCTCTCCATTTGACTGCGACTGTGATTTCAACACTCCGTCGAACCTACAAAAAGGTCAGACTCTCTTCCTTGTTTTCATTTTCAGTCGTCTGTCTTGCCTCGCTGCCTTTTGTTATCCTTACCTGTTTCCCTTTTTCTTCTGCACACTAGATTTGATTTTTCATAAGTATTGTTGTCATTCGAATTGGCTCCGCTACTCTGCGGCTAGGGTTTAGTTATCATTTTTTCTTTCTTTCTTTCTTTGTAATAAACTTTATGGATCGGCGTGCAGAGGGAATGGATACTGGTGGCAATTCGCTGGCGTCCGGACCTGATGGTGTGAAGAGGAAAGTTTGCTATTTCTATGACCCTGAGGTCGGCAATTACTACTATGGCCAAGGTCACCCCATGAAGCCCCATCGTATCCGCATGACCCATGCCCTTCTCGCTCACTACGGTCTCCTCCAGCATATGCAGGTTCTCAAGCCCTTCCCTGCCCGCGACCGTGATCTCTGCCGCTTCCACGCCGACGACTATGTCTCTTTTCTCCGCAGCATTACCCCTGAAACCCAGCAAGATCAGATTCGCCAACTCAAGCGCTTCAATGTTGGTGAAGATTGTCCCGTCTTTGACGGCCTTTATTCCTTTTGCCAGACCTATGCTGGGGGATCTGTTGGTGGCTCTGTCAAGCTTAATCATGGCCTCTGCGACATTGCTATCAACTGGGCTGGTGGTCTCCATCATGCTAAGAAGTGTGAGGCCTCTGGCTTTTGCTACGTCAACGATATCGTCCTAGCTATCCTAGAACTCCTTAAGCAGCATGAGGTTTGTCTCCTGCACCATTATGATATATCTAGAGATGGTTATGTGGTTTCTGAGTCTCTTACTCTTCCTCTCTTGTTTGTTTGCAGCGTGTTCTATATGTCGATATTGATATTCACCACGGGGATGGAGTGGAGGAGGCATTTTATGCTACTGACAGGGTTATGACTGTCTCTTTCCATAAATTTGGGGATTACTTTCCTGGTACAGGTCATATACAGGATATAGGTTATGGAAACGGAAAGTACTATTCTCTCAATGTACCACTGGATGATGGAATTGATGATGAGAGCTATCATCTGTTATTCAAGCCCATCATGGGCAAAGTGATGGAAGTTTTCCGACCAGGTGCTGTGGTATTGCAATGCGGTGCTGATTCATTGTCTGGTGATAGGTTGGGATGCTTTAATCTTTCAATCAAAGGTCATGCTGAGTGCGTCAAATTTATGAGATCATTCAATGTTCCGCTACTGCTCTTGGGTGGTGGTGGTTACACCATCCGCAATGTTGCCCGTTGCTGGTGCTACGAGGTACTTTCCTCTGTTCGTTATATGCTGCTCTAGCTTTGCACTGAAATTTTCTTGGTCTCTGTACCAAGGTTAGCTCTCTGTGACGAGCAGTTACCAGATTTGTTTGGCGTTTGTTTTTCTTTAAATTTATTGCAACAAACTATTTATATGACAGACTGGTGTTGCACTTGGAGTTGAAGTTGAAGACAAGATGCCAGAGCATGAATATTATGAATACTTTGGCCCAGACTATACACTTCACGTTGCTCCAAGTAACATGGAAAATAAGAACTCTCGTCAGATGCTTGAAGAGATTCGCAATGACCTTCTCCACAATCTCTCTAAGCTTCAGCATGCTCCAAGTGTGCCATTTCAGGAAAGGCCACCAGATACAGAGGCTCCCGAGGTATGTCACTTGAGCAAATCATTTGAAGTGTGTTGGCTCCTTTATTTGTATTGCCCATTCTGTCTTGCATTTCCTCATGGATATTGGTGAGTTTTTAAAGTGTAACTACAGTTACAATTAGAATTTTCTAATTTAAACAGCTGGGGCTGGTGAATAATGTTCGCACAATTAGATCTGTACAATTATTTCTTGATGGCTGACTCTGCTTGTGTACCAATCTTAGTGTTGTAAAATACGTTTTCTATGTACATTATAGGTTGATGAAGACCAAGAAGATGGAGATAAAAGATGGGATCCGGATTCAGACATGGATGTAGATGATGACCGGTATGAAATATATATGTTTCCTCCTTTTTTTTGGGTTCGTGCCAGCGGTGTAATGTTTACTTAATTTGGCATCCCATTGTGCAGTAAACCTATACCAAGCAGAGTAAAAAGAGAAGCTGTTGAACCAGATACAAAGGACAAGGTACTACAGGATTATCTCTTATTCGTTTCGATTGCTCAGACATTTAAAGTCATTAGTTCATCTAGGTTGACAGCATTTTCCAGAACTGAATCTTCTTTGCGCGATGTGCCCAAAAAACACCACACTTTTTTGCATCTTGAGACCCCAAAACCTAAAGATTCCAGAATGATTCTCATTCTGACATTGAGTCAGTTAATTTGAGCTGGCGATACATTCACCTGAGGGTAGGGAATCTTTAGCGATGATTTAATCATTTAGCCTAGGCTAGTTAGTATGCTCCAACAATTGACTTGATTAGAAAATGTGACCTTGCCAAGCTAAGCTGAATCATCCCTGCCTTTCAAATCCTATAATCGTCTCTCCTTATTCCTGATCTAGACTCAACTGTCCGTATCGTATATAGCCTGTCAGTTCAGAATGCAATTTGCTTGAAAAGTTGAAGAAATTAATTTGTTTATCATGACGTGTTTGTGCAGGATGGATTGAAAGGAGTTACAGAGCGTATGAAAGGTTGTGAGGTGGGGATAGATGAGAGTGGAAGCACTAAGGTAAAATGAAACAATAGACAGGGCTGAAAGGCCGGGAATGGTTTTCTAAAGTGGTTAGTTTTAATTGCAGGTTACAGGAGTAAACCCAGTGGGAATGGAGGAAGCAAATGTGAAAATGGAAGAGGAAGGAACAAACAAGGGTGGGGTGGACCAGGTGTTTCCTAAAACATAAAACTTGGAGCTTCTCATTTCCTGTTACTTTTCTGTCTTTCAAATGTTGTTTGCTGGTTTCTGGAGTTGTAGTAAGCAATCCTGTGTTTTGAGGATTGAGCACGGGCGATATGTATTTATTCGTTGCATGTCTGAATGATGGCAAGACGAGACATTCCTTTTGCTATATGTTTATTGATGGGCCTTAATCTGATTGGGCCGAAGAGATCTGCTTGTCCTAAATCCTAATTGATGCCCACCCTAAAAAAGCAAAGAATTTCGAGGCTGTATGATGTGCCTTGTGGCCCTTGTCTAAATAAAGCGATAGAGCAGGGAATTTGTTGTTTGGTTAGTGATTCTGTTTACTGTGTTCTTTTCTTCTTTCGTAATATTTCATTTTTGAACTTTGATTCGCATTGACATATATCGTTAAGTTGGCCGTTAAATCTTAATTCAGTTGTTCCCCAATGGCCTCCAAGGACCTCCTTTCTGGTAGGTTTTGGTTTCACTCGTTTAGCTTTCTCCCTCCGATTTCTCCTCTTTTGATAAATTATTATGTGGTTTTACTATGTAGACGAGAAAGGCACTTTCCCTGGAGATGATGATTCATCTTCTAAACCAGAAGCATCATCTGCAGCTGCGGCTGCTCCCAACCCTTTTGATTTCTCCGCCATGACCAAGCTGCCCAATATACGTGCCTTTTTCCTTTTTTTGTGTGTTTGTTTTCCTGTTCGTCTATTATCTAAGAGATTGTTGAAAAATAGGATCCAGCATCAAGGAGCTCGCCGAACAAGTTGCAAAGGATCCCGTTTTCAACCAGATGACAGCGCAATTGCAGTACTATGCTACCATGCAACAAGTTATGCATCTGAACGCCTTGGAACCGCTTTGATGCAGGTGAAACCTTTTCTTCCCTCATTTTCGCCTCCTCTTCTTGGAGAAGGATGTTTTCCTGTAATAATTGGTGCCTCTAATTGTATATATTTTACATGGATGAACAAAAGTTATTGTCTGCCTTTGTTCTCTACCCCCGAAGTCAATTGTTTGTGAGAAAATGCGAGTGTCCTCCTGTAAGACATCCAATCTTGAGTTACTTTTCGTCAGTGTCAAAATATGTACAATGGCATGAGCCGAACCAATTGATTCTTCTATACATGTTTTTTTTTTTTTTGGGTGAAAATTATTCAGAATGACTCATATCTTGGATAAAATAATTAGATTGATTCTATTTAGAAAGACATAGCTAGAATGACTTACATCTTTTGTAAAAAAACTTTCTAACCTGTTTTTAAGTTATATTAACAAAACTGTCATTTAAAAAAAAAAAATATTAATTTTTTTCAATTAAAAATCTAAACTAAAAATCTAAAACCTCTTTTTGAGAATCTAAGTTTAGGACATTTTCTCTCCGTCGATTTCAAAAAAAAAACCTAAAAAATTCTCTCCAGCGACAGTTCTCCAGCGAAGATTTTATTAGTACCCGCAGATTTAATTATAATTATGTTTGTTGATTACAGATTTGCTTGTTCGTTGTCGCAAATTTGTTTGAGAATTTATGTTGTTTACTCACAGAATTGTTTAGTAGTACTCACAGATTTATTTATGAGTACTCACAGATTTGTTTGAATCTCCCGGACATTGTCTATATATGATTGCAGATTTGTTTTGTTTTTTATTGCAGAATTATTTATCGTTGTTTACTCTTATTGCTGAGGAGATATTTCACCGTCTAAAAACAAAAATTCCATGCAGATCAATATTTATAGCAATCAAAACATATATGAGTAAAGCATATGATAGGATGGAATTACCATTTAAAGAAAATCTTCTACGAAAATTCATGTTTTCGAAAAAGTGGATCAGATTGATGATGTGGTACATAACATCGGTAAAATATAAGGTTCTCATTAGTGACAACCTAATAGAGGACCTAGACAAGGTACCTATTATTACAGTATTTATTTTTCCTATGTATAGAAGCATTAATAGAAAATATAAAGAAAGCGGAAAAAACTCTTACAACAAGTCCACCGATCTCCCATTTTTTCTATTGTTGACAGTTTATTTTTCTGTAAGCCAAACAAAGAACTTGTAAGACTACTTTGGATATACTCAAATTATATGAAAAGAAACTTGTTAATTTTGCTAAATCATTGATAAAATTTGGCTATATGGTTAAAGTTTGAAATTTTGTATTATTTTTGAATAAGTGTTATTTTAAAATAATACAAATTTCACTAGTGGACGGTTAGGGATCTCAATTTTCCTAAATAAGTGTTATTTTAAAATAATACAAAATAAGTGTTATTTATTGTTAAGATTTGTTTTTTGAAATATAAAAACAACTTCAACTGTGGTACACCGCGGGATTATATATACAAACTTATTAATACATATATATTAATATATATATATATATATATTAGGATAAGACCTGCGGTACACCGTGGGATTATGATTTTTTATGTTTTATATATTATATAAGTTAAAATATAATTTTTGTTTGTATAAGATATATATTTTAAGATTTATTTTGTTATATAAGATAAAATAGTCATATTAGAAGGTTAGAATAATTTTAGTTGTTTGATGTAGTAACAAATTATTGGAATTTTATCAATTAAAAGTACTTGTTGTAAAAGTAAATAGTTGTTATTAATATGTATAACATTTTGTAGTTTATATACTATGTGAGTATAATTTGTAAATTGATTAATTCGAAACTAATATGACAAATCTCTAATTTATGAAATTAGTTAATAGTATAATTTAATAATTTATTTTGAATTATTTATGAAAATTAAAAAATAATAATCTGCGAGCGTGATAATTTTTGTATTTTATCATTAAAAAAATATCATTCTTGTACTTATATTAATGTCAACCCTAACCCGTTCATCGGGAAGACCGGCTCTTTCCACCCCAAAGTTAGACCTCTTACACTAGCTACATCAAACTTTGTTCATGGGTTTAAACCACACAAAATCTTTCAATCTGGTGTAAACTACCTTACCGTTTAATTTTAACGGATTCCGTCTAATCCGTCCATAAACCCGATTAAATTCAAACTTAAACCCAACGACCAATTGAAATCTGGTCTACAACCACTGATTTCGAAGATAAACCAATATCAAACTTTTAAACCAAAAAAACGAAAAACCCCCAAATCGAATTTAACCTTTCTATCTAAAGAACCCTAAATCGAAAAACCCCCAAATCGATTTTACTCTCACCTCTGTAAAAAAACCGCAAATCGATCCCAACATTTCTTTGATTCTGGGTTGTGGGAAGCGAAATCGAAGAAGCAGCTACATCGACAATGAGGTAATTTCCTTGCTTTTGAATAGAAAAAGGTTTTGGGGTTTTGTCAATATAGGTAATTTCGAGATGTTGAGGTAATTTGGAGGTTTTGGATTTGGTTTTGAGTTAATTTCGAGGTCTTGCATCTATCGGTCACTGCCTTTTTTTTTTTTATGAAAATGGTGTTTTGTGGTTGGGTTGAAGAGAAGACTGTTCGTGTTCTTGTGTTTTTGTTTAATATTGAACACTATAATGACGTAACATTTAGAAACTGATTCTTTGTCTTCTATTGCTGTGACGATGAATCCGTTAATGATCATAGTGTTGAAATTATATCAACAGAGATGTCAGGGCAAGCGATGGAAGAAGAAGCTACAGATAGATATCAGTTGGAGATTAAGGAAGCAGTTGCACAATACGAAAATGAGCCTCGGATTCGTCACAATATTTGTCCAGATAGTGATAGTGACCATGAGGCTGTCCCAATGGTTAACGTGAAAAGACTGCATCAGATTCAAAGGAGGCGTAGTGGTGCTCTGTTTGTAGGGAAAGCTTACCCTAGTGGTGTTGCTTTTAAGGAAAATGTTCTAGATTTTGCTTTGAGTACTGGATACAACATCAAGTGATATCAGTGGGATCAAATGAAGCTTGGTTACAAATGTGGGTCAGGCAAATGTCCATGGAGGGTTTATTGTTCAGTGAACAAGCAGAAGAACATATGGGAGATCAAGAGGTTAATAGAGCCACACGCTTGCAATCCAAATGGAGCTTGTGAGATGTTAACAGATCCTATTATTGCACACTTGTTTGTTGACAAGATCAGAGAAGATCCAGGGTACTTTATGCCTAAGAGGATTCAAGAAATGATTAGAGAAATGTATAAAGGGATTTCAGTTACAAGAAATCAGTGTCAAGAGGGAAGAAAGAAGGCTTTGCGGTGGATCAAGGAAGAGTATGAGGACCAGTTTGCACACATTAGAGGTTATTGTGAACAAATCCTTAAGACGAATCCCGGATCCACAGTAGAAGTTGTCACTAAACGAGGAGCAGATGGTGAAGACATCTTTGAGAGGTTTTATGTGTGCTTTGCCGTGCTGAGAGACTCATGGAAAAGGAATTGCAGACGTTTTATTGGTGTTGATGGTACATTCCTTAAAGGAACAACTAAAGGAATGGTTCTTGTAGCTCAGGGACGAGATGCTGACAACTGCATATATCCCATAGTGTGGGCTGTAGTTGAAGTGGAAGATGAGATAAGTTGGGTTTGGTTTATTAAGAAGCTGCAAGCTGATTTAGATTTAAAGGATGGAGCTGGTTTCATCATAATGTGAGATAGGCAAAAGGTATGGTTACTGAACTTTTTGTAATGCTAAATGTCTTGTGTAATGCCAAATGAATGGTTCTTGAATTTTTTGTGTTATTTTCTCATAGGGTCTGATCAATGTTGTGTACAAGGAACTTCCAAAAGCTGAGCATAGAAAATGTGTTAGACACATTTACACTAACATTAAGGTGAAACATGGGAATAAGTTGGAGTTGAAGCCATTAATTTGGCAGTTGGCTTGGAGTTACAACGAGACAGAGTATAAAATAAACCTGAAAAGGATCGAGGACTATGATGAAGAGGTCTACAACGAGGTTATGAAGAGGGATCCAAAGTTATGGTGTTTAGCTTACTACAAGATAGAAGGTAATTGTTATGAGGATGTGGAGAACAACTCTGTCGAGTCCTTTAACAACACCATTGTTACTCCAAGAGAGAGACCAATTATGCTGATGTTGGAGATGATCCGGAGACTTACAATGGCTCGTATTCACACTCGATTTTCCATTGCTACGAAGCACCACGCCATGTGCACACCATATGTGAAGCAAATGCTTGATGAAACTCTTGATGATGCTCAGCAAAGCAAAGTTTACCTTGGAAGCACAGGGATTTTTGAGGTTGAGATTGGGAGCCAGTACGAGTCTGTTGACATGCGTAACAGGGAATGTACTTGCTGTAAATGGAAGATTACTGGAATCCCGTGTGCACATGCTTATGGAGTTATTCTATACACTAAAGATGATCCAGATAAGTATGTTGCTGACTGGTTTCATACATCTCGTTGGAGAGACACCTATGAACATGAGCCCAAACCAGTAAGAGGACCAGATTCTTGGATTCGTGGTGATATTGCCTTGGTAAGTGAAGATCCGAAGAGGAAGAAGAAGAATACGAAAGAGAAAAGGAAAAGGTCTGTGAATGAATCTCCTACTAAGAAGAAGAAGAAGAAGAAGAAGAAGAAGAAGAAGAGTTCTCCGGAAGATAATGTTGTTGAGTCTCAGGATCCAGATAAGCCCAGACGACATATGCATTCCAAGAAGTGTGGAGGAGAAGGCCACAATAAGAGGACATGTTCAAAGAGCAAAAACGTAAGTTAGCTGATCCTTGTTTTTGTGTTTTACAGTGTTTTTCATGATATAATGGGATGTTATCAACTTTCATTGTTGTTTCGTTTCAGGTTCATGGTGGAGAATGCTCCACATAACCACTCTCTCAGCCCTTCTCTCAAGTTGATGATGCATGAAGATGGATCAAGTTCATGATACGTGAAGATGGAACAAGTTGAAAGGGGAAGAAATCAGGGTTTCATTTTATTAAATGTTTGATTTTTTGTGTTTAAGTCACTATTTTGGATTAAATGTTTGATTTTTTGGTTTAAAAGTTTGATTTTGGTTTATCTTCGAAACCAGTGGTTGTAGACCAGATTTCAACTGGTCGTTGGATTTAAGTTCGAATTTAATCGGGTTTATGGATGGATTAGACAGAATCCGTTAAAATTAAACGGTAAGGTAGTTTACACCAGATTGAAAGATTTTGTGTGGTTTAAACCCGTGAACAAAGTTTTATGTAGCTAGTGTAAGAGGTCTAACTTTGGGGTGGAAAGAGCCGGTTTTAAAAGTTTCCGGGTGGCTACACCCCGTCTTCCCCCGTTCATCCTTATGATTATGGATCTTTTGAAATTTATTTTTTCCTATTTATAGTTATAAAATAGGATATTGTTCAGATGTAGATTATCTTTTGAATAACTTATTTTTCATACTTTTAATAATTTTAAAACTGAAAAAAAAATTATTTGAAAGGTATTACCAAATATGTTATATTCAATAAAGGCAAAATAAAACCCATAATCTATTTTATGAAATAGACGTTGATAAGGAAAAAAATGTTTCCAAATTTAGATTTTATGAACAAAGTAGAAATAATAATTTCAAATTATTAAAAAATGATATAAAATCTCCTCAACATAAAGTTTGGCAACTTAAATATTTAGGCCAGTATTTTGGCACTCGATTTGGAAAATAATTAGGAAACAAAAAATTTTGAATTATAGAAGAAAAAAAAATCGATATAAATGTTAGCAATTACGTTAGATTTAATATTGATATTTATTTATAAAGATTGCATATCGTTAAATTTATTGTTGAAATTTTTGGGGATAAATATTGGATATCTTGTATTTACTTAATAAAATATTTATCTCCTTAGATTTTGTTTTCAGTTGTAGAGAAATCTTTTATAATTGAATATCCATATATATAAAACAAAATATAAATTTTATTTTCTAACCTAAAAATAATATTTTGATATCGGGAAACTTGTTGATCAATTTTTATAACCGAATCTAAAAAAAAATCTTTAGTAATTGAATCCAAAATGTGGTTGGAAAAATTAACACAACTTATAGGTTGCATATTATGAAAGAAAACTTTAAAATGTAAAATAGTCAAATGACTACAAACCTATCAACAAAAACTTAACATCAAAATGACAAAATCTAAAAAAGTATTAAAAGAGACAATAGAAAAGAAAAACGATAATGAATTCAATGGCCTTTGATTTTTTTTGTGACTTCAAAACACACATATTTTTCTAATTTTATTTTATACTAAGACGTTTTATAATTTTTTGTTTCTCATTGCTCGATCATTATCGTCAAGAACAACTTGAATAAGAAGCTTTGAACGTGCTATCCAACAAACTATTGAAGGGTGTAAAGAAAAATAAATCATAATCGGAGTGGTTACGTAGCAAAAAAAAAATGCTAAAAATTCATTTTTCATTTTATCTTCATATTGGTCATCATTATTGGCAACATATTCTTTCTAATTAAACCCAAAACCAAAAAAAAAAATTTAAGATTAATTATTTTAAATGATATGAAGTGAATAGAATCAAACTGTAAGAAAATCATACCAGGTCAATGATTTTTACTACGGTTTTCTCATATATGGCTCTGGTTAATTTTTCAATTGCCTATTAACAAAATAAATCAAATAGAAAAATATAAATTGCATATTTATCAAATAAACAAAAGCATTAACATTATAAATTAAATTAATAGATTTGTTTGAGAACTGACATAATACTGCATTATGTGGAGAATGTCTCTTTATATAGTGATGTAGGGATAGTAAAGGACTCAATAAGTTTTGCATTAAATAACCAATCTTTTAATAATATATTTTTATCTTGGAGAGCAATCTAAAAGCATTTTGTTATTTTAGTTGGATGTTTATTTATTGTTAAGATCTATTTTAGTAAATGTTTATTTAATGCTAACGAATTAATTAAAAAGATGTGAGGATTAGAAAACTAAAAAAATAATAATATAGGTGGTTCTGGAATTAATTCTGAAAATATATGTAAATAAGATATATTTCATATTAAATAAGATATATTTGAAATTTAATATAGTACGATTTGTTCGTAAGATCTAGGATTTTTTTTCTATTATTGATGTTTAATTATTAATTTTCTCAATAACTTTCCAAAAATATATGAAAATAATATATTTTTGAAAATTTATATAAGACGTTTATGGAATATCCTTTTAAATTTGTTCCTAAAATTTTTGTTTCAAAATATTAATGATGATTTGTTATTGATTTTATGATTATCTTTTTGTAATTAATATTTTCGTTTTACATATTAGGAAAGTATCCGATTTTAAAATTTCGGGTTAATTCCTTAATTTAAACCGACCCGTTTTAAAACCATACCCAAATTACTCTTAATGAAATTTATTATCATAACTACGTATGAGTGGCATAGTTAGTAAATATTAGACAAATTTTAGGGAAAAAGTATTTTGTACTTCTTTTTTAATAGTATTAAGATATATATATATATATATATATTAATTAGGGATATATCTTAATTAATACGGATCAGTTAATTTGAATTAGTTTTAGTAATAGTTGGTATTAATTTATTAATGACAAAATTATTATAGGAAATAAAAAAATTTCCTTTTTAAATTTTCAACATAAATTCGGGAGTTTTTTTCTCGTCAAAGCATTTTTGGAAGGCAATGGTAAAGACGGAAAAGTAATAATAAATAGATATTGTTGGTAAGAGAAATCAAAAATATTTGACGGTTCAACTGGTCACACCCTTGTATATGGTCTTTATTGTCTCAGAAGTTCCCTTGGACGGAAGTTTTTTTGTGATTTTTCAAACTATAGAAACAACGTTCATGCCAAGTCAGACTGGTTCGCCTGCGTTTTTAACAGTTGACTAACGTCAAAGTTAATCAATGCAGATTTTGGAACTTTTATTAAAAGTTCAGCTAGTTTATTTGAATTTTGTTAAGAATTTAGGTTGAAAAAGACACTGTTTTATTGTTTAAATAAGAAAATGCACAGTGGAAAAAGTTCGGGTTGAAATACACCATTTTCCCTCTTTTTTCACTATCTTCGAGCATAGTGTTTCTAAATGTCTTTGTCAAAATCTATACAATAATAACAATCTGAAAAAAATACTATCAACAGTCACGTCTTATCGTTGTAACATTTTGTCAAATAATTTTTACTTTTTACTTTTGAAAAAATGAAAAATGTCTTCTAGAGTCGCGTCTTTTCGTCGTAACCTTTCGTAATATAATTTTTATATCTTTTATTTTTAAAAAAATAAAAAATATCATTTATAGTCGCGTATTTTTGTCGTAACTTTTTGTAAAATAATTTTATTTTTTTGTTTTCAGAAAAATAGTTTCTACAGTTATGTTTACAAAGTTGCATATATTCACTAGTTGAGTATCCGCGCTACGCCGCGGGATTTTTCTGTTCATACATTATAAACTATCTTTATGTTCATACATTGAGAAGTTTGCTGAACGTCTCAATGTCCTCTTTCTTTCTTGTCTGTTAGGAAAGAATAGTTTCTAAAAGTATACTATTTTGGTGGTAAGAGTGAGCTAAGGAAGTCAACTATCAATTCCATCACTCTTAAATATTCAGTTGCATTATCTCTCTTGCAGTAACTAATCCAGAAAATGATTAACGTTGTCAAGTGATATATCATGGTTTTTACGTTTTTTAACCATGATATAGGAGTCGTTTTTAGAGTCTTTATAGTCTTTACAGTATTTTCTAGTCTTTTAGAGTTTTTGCAGGTCTAGAAGCGTTTTGGGCTTATTTGGAGATTATGGGACGTTTTGGAGCAAGCCGAGAAGCTACGCTGAAGAAACGAACTCGGAGAGCAAAATTGGTGTGGGTGTCGATCGAAACTAGCCATTAGTGTCGGTCGACACCAATATCTGACGGCAATCGAATTCCCATCTTTTTGAACTTTTGAAGAATTGCAAATTTGGCCCAGAAGTTGTTCCTGTTTACAAATAAAGCCCAAATCGTGTTTTAGTATATATATATAGGATTTTAAGGTCATTGTTTAGACCTATGCTCGATTTTTGAGCAGCCACCTCTTCAGAGATTTTTGGAGAAGATTTCAAAAGTCCTTTCTTCTTCTTTTGATTTTCTTAATGCAAATTATTTCATTCATGATTTGTGTTTCATTAATCATGTCTGAGTAATCTCCCTGTTAGGTTTAGGGTTTTCAAAGGAGTTCATGAATTGTTAGGCTGTTAGATTGTTAGGATTGAATCTATAGAGTTCTTCATCTAGATTGTGTTTATTGCTTATTCTAGCTTAGCTACCTAGAATATGATCTTAGGTTGATTAGTTGACACGAAAGTGTAATTGATTGCCTGAACTATCTTAGATGAGCAAAATACCCTATTCACAAAGAAATTTGGTTTAGGAATTTTGTGAACATATTGAACCTGAACTTTAATGCTTGTTTAATTTGAAGAATTCGCAAAGAGATTTGGGATTCTAAAATTTAGGCATAGATAATCTTCGCAACGAAAGTTGGTTGATTTTACATTAGTGACTTAAGTTCTAGAACGGTTCTTAATTACAATCCTGATAATTGTTTTGTTCTGCAATTCTGAATTTCTTGAGAATTTTTCTGAGCTTAGCTTTTCTCCCATTAATCTTACAACCGATTTTAATTCTCTTGGTATTTTTAACTTACAATTTCTTATGTTTAGCTATATTTCCAAACTGATAATCTATTGCGTGAACTTTAGTCCTTGTAGATTCGATCCCTAAGTACTACATTGATCTCTTAATTTGAGAGAGTAGCTCAAGGGTAAATTTGAGCATATTAAATTTTGGCGCCGTTGCCGGAGACTCTTGTTTCACCATTAGATTTCAGTTAGATTTTAGTCTAAATTCTTTTACTATTTATTTACTTACGTTTTTTTTGTTTTTATTTTCTCTTTGTGTTTCAGGTTTATGCCTAATCGCAAAACCAGGAGCAACAAGGATCTTCAGCTTGCAACCCCTTCCAATCAGGACATAGCAATAATCGAACGAACGAACATAAAAGCAAAGAAGCTAGCTGCTATGGATAACTTCGTTGTGTTGGTAAGGGATGAAGCTGGGATACTACGTGATCAAGAGGACCATGCGCGCAACGAGCAAGGTCAAAAACTTGATGCTGAGGGCAATGTGATGCCAGAACCCGTCGTTGGTGTCGACCGACACCAACAGAGTGTCGCTCGACACCCTGCTGCTATTGAGCCTCCGGATGTGCAGGCTGCTGCTGCTGCTGCTGTTGCTCGTGGTAGGACACTAGGGGACTACAACAGGCCAGATCAGTTCTATGCGAATCGATTTGCGATCATTCCCCCACCCTTTCAGAGGAATGACTTCGAGCTAAAACCCGCATACTTCACTCTTGTGGGACAACATCCTTTCCATGGTCTTCCTCATGAACAGCCCATGGATCACATTGAGAGGTTTGAGGATCTAGTTAATAGCATTAAGGCTAATGGGGTGTCTACTGATTTCCTCTTCTGCAAACTCTTCCCATACTCTCTTGGTGGAGAAGCGGCTTACTGGCTCAAGCAATCGAAGCCAAGATCTCTGACAACCTGGTGGGAGACCAAGAACATATTTTTGAACAACTTCCATGATGATGCACGGTCAGAGGACGCGAGAACAAAGATCTATACTTTTTCTCAACAACCTGCTGAAGCATTCAAGGCTGTTTGGGTGTGATTTAGAGCTTACCAACGAGATTGTCCGCATCACGGGTTTAGTGAAGTTCAGCTGTTGGGCATCTTCTTCAGAGGTGTGGATTGGAGGTATCAGATGGCTCTGGATGCTGCGAGTAATGGTAACTTCAACACCAGATATCCTGAGGATGCAATTAGTTTGATCGAGAATTTAGCTTCGAGCAACAGCACGAAAAATGCTGATTTTGAGAGAAAGAAGCTAGCGGGTAACTCTGAAGGTGGTCAGATTGCTGAGGTCAAGGCCAAGTTAGATTCAGTTCACAACCTCCTTGTTGGTAAGAAATCTGTTCACTTTGCTGCCGAGGTTAAAACTTTTGAGCCAGATGGAAGATCTGAAGAAGAAGTGCAGTTTGTCAATCAGGCTGGGTTTCAGGGTCCGAGATATGTTAATGCACAGAGGAATGCCTTCACAGGAAACCAGATGCCTGAGTACCAAAGGAGTAGTTTCAACAGGAACTATGGTTCTTCTTCTTACCAAGCCCCCCTCCACCTAATTCAGAGAGTGAGGTTAAGTTTATGCTGGAGAGAATTCTGGAGGGTCAGCAGAAGATTACAGTGGACTTCAATGGAAAGATCGATGCTCTGTACACTGACCTGAATGGGAAATTTGAAACTCTGAGCACCCATGTCAAGAAGCTAGACACTCAAATTGTTCAGACCGCTGAGTCTGTAAAAAGACAAGAGGGATTCCTTCCTGGAAGGACTGAGAACAACCACAAAAGTGCATGCAATGCTGTGTTGGTGGAAGATCAGGATGATCTCAGCAAAATTGAAGGGAATTGTGAGGATTTTGACGTTTTATACTCAGTGTGGGTCGACACCAGCACTATGTGTCACTCGACACCAGCCAAAATTCCCGAGAATTTGAGTCGAGACGGAGAGAAATCGACCCCAGTCGATATAAAAGGACTCGACACAGGATGTCAGTGTCGACCGATACCACCTGGGTGTCGATCGACACCCCTCAGTTGATGAAAAGAAGTTGACGCAAGGCGGAGAGAAATCGATCGAGCTCAACACCAGAGTGTCGACACCAGATGTCAGTGTCGATCGACACCAACCTAGTGTCGGTCGACACCCTGTGCGGACTGAACCAAAACCTTTCAACAATCTTCTTCAAGTCAGAGAAAGAGTCTATAAGCCTAAAGTTCCTTTCCCAAAGAGCCTTAGGAAGTCTAAACAGGAGATAGAGGAAGCTCGATGCAAAGCAATCATGGACAAGGTGGTGATTGAGATGTCTCTAGCTGATGCAGCCACGATTTCACCTCCATTAAAGAGGTATGTGAAGAGAATGGTTACTAATGGTCTAAAGTCCTGAGGAAGGAGCTTTATTTACCAGGGACATCTTCGCGCATATCTCGCATAAGACCCCACAGAGAAAGAAAGAAACGAAGCAGAAAATGGTTGTCTCTCAACAAGTTAGTGCCATGATTTAGAATACGATTCCAGAGAAGCTACCTGATCCGAGAAGTTTTGTACTAGATTGCTCAATCTTCACAAGACAATTTTTGCATTCTCTCTGCGATCTTGGTTCCAGTATTAACTTGATGCCTAACTCTGTTGCTGTACGCCTAGAGATGACTGATTTTAAGCCAGCCAGGATCTCTCTCATCTTAGCGGATCGATCCAAAAGGATCCCAGAAGGTATCTTAGAAGATGTTCTAGTGCAAATTGGTGAATGTACGATTCCTACAGATTTTGTGGTCTTGGAATATAAGGAGGAACCCAAGAATCCTTTGATTTTGGGACAACCCTTTTTAGCTACAGTAGGGGCTCTGATTGATGTGAAGGAGGGACGCATAGCTCTGAATGTGGGTGATGTGGTCATGAATTTTGAAATGGATAAGATGAGGAGGAGACACACCATTGATGGACAGACATTCTCTGTAGAGATCTTCACAGACATTACTGCTGGGTATGTCAAGGATTTGGGTCCAAGTGAGGAAGTGAATAAGCAAGATGTTGAGCTTGAGGATTGGTCTGGTGATCATCTTTTCAGTGCTAGGCTTTAGGAAGAGGTTCTACTCAGTGACAAGTTGCCAGAGGATGATGTCTTTGAGATGGAGATAGGGATTGCAAAGAAGAGTTGTAGAAAAAGTGTAGAGATCCGAGATACAGACATGGTGTCGATCGACACCACCCCTAGTGTTGGTCGACACTCTCCACGAGTTAACCCGGATTTACCTCCAAAACACTGTTTTCGGGTTGATTCTCTTGCTGCTCGTCCGAAACCTGTTGTACAACAGAAAGGTCCACATCCCACACTCCATTCACCTCAGGGAAAGCAAAGATATGCACATCCTAATCCCAAACCATCTCCTTTCATCAATAAGAATTTCAAAGGTACAAGAACTGTTTTGCAGTTAACCAAGCCACGAAATTATCGTAGAGCGCTTGTTTCTTCTTTTGATGATTGTGCAGGCAAAAGGAGTGTACCACCCAAGATTAAGTCCTGCCCTGCTCCTATTTCTTACTTCCTTGGTCGTTGTCACGCACCCAATGCCTATACGCCACCATGGATGATGAGACTAATTTTGCGGAAGCATTCATTGCCACCATCTGCTCCACCTGATACCTGAGCTCCGCCACAGTCAAGCTAATGACTGAAAAGAAGCGCTTAATGGAAGACAACCCACTTGTACGTTTTCCTATTTTATTTTATTTTATTTTGTCAACCCTGGTTTTGGTACCACTAGGGACAGTGTTTCTTAAGTCTGGGGGAGGTAGTTGCTGACGTTGTGTTTGTTTTTGAGAGTCAGTCGTGTCAGTCTTTTCGTTTTATTGAGTCAAAACTTTGGTTAAGAAATAACGACCTCTCTTCTTAGTCTATTTGCCTGAGTGATTAATGCTGCAGATTTAGTTCAAATCCGACTAATGAAAAAAACAAAGACTGATCAATGACCCAGAGCGAATCATACTTCGCAACAGATTCCACTACAGCCAGAGCTAATTTCTGAGCTCTTCCTTTTACGTCATCAATGCAACTGGTGTTCATAGGGCTTGACTCCCCGTTCCTACCTGACAAACGAAAACCTCAATGCAAAAGTGATGGTACTCCTCTCCCCTATTCAGTAAAAAGAAAAAGAAAAAAAATGTGTGTGTTTACAAGCATAAAAGATGAGATGATTTTCTTTTGAGTAAAGGGATAGGAAAATTTCCAACGACCCCATTATTTTACTTTGAAAGGAATGATCACACAAAAGTGGATGCGAGGTTAGGAAAATTTCCTGTGATGCCATTATTTGCCTACACTTTTGACAAAAAGACAACAACACAAAAGATGTTGAGAAAAGAATAAGTCTGGTGGAGAGAAAGAGTACCAAAGAGTGTGAAAAATTGGTTGGTTTGTCATGGTATCGCACGGAAATGAGTCTAGAAGGTCCTTGGCATTGATTTCATTGATGAGACCCAGCGATGAAGGCTAATGGAAAATGTTGTGAAATTGTGGGGTGAATTTGGGATATAGAAAAGTCTACAGAGAAGTACATAGTGGTTCGATTTGAATTTGTCTGCTAAGCATATGGATTTGGTTTGAATGCTCAATGCAATAGTCTAAAGAGAGAGAGTTTCCGCGTTTTTCAAACTTCTTTCACAAGTTAAGTTTCTGTTTTGCTTGAGGCAAGCAAATGCTAAGTCTGGGGGAGTTGATAAATCATGGTTTTTACGGTTTTTAACCATGATATAGGAGTCGTTTTTAGAGTCTTTATAGAGTCTTTACAGTATTTTCTAGTCATTCAGAGTCTTTGCAGGTCTAGGAGCGTTTTGGACTTATTTGGAGATTATGGGACGTTTTGGAGCAAGCCGAGAAGCTACGCTGAAGAAATGAACTCGGAGAGCAAAATTGGTGTGGGTGTCGATCGACACTATCCATTAGTGTCGGTCGACACCAATATCTGACGGCAATCAAATTTCCCATCTTTTTGAACTTTTGAAGAATTGCAAATTTGACCCAGAAGTTGTCTCTGTTTACAAATAAAGCCCAAATAGTGTTTTAGTATATATATAGGATTTTAAGGTCATTGTTTAGACCTATGCTTGATTTTTGAGCAGCCACCTCTTAAGGGATTTTTGGAGAAGATTTCAAAACTCCTTTCTTCTTCTTTTGATTTTCTTAATGCAATTTATTTCATTCATGATTTGTGTTTCATTAATCATGTCTGAGTAATCTCCCTGTTAGGTTTAGGGTTTTCAAAGGAATTCATGAATTGTTAGGTTGTTAGATTGTTAGGATTGAATCTATAGAGTTCTTCATCTAGATTGTGTTTATTGCTTATTCTAGCTTAGCTACCTAGAATCTGATCTTAGGTTGATTAGTTGACACGAAAGTGTATTTGATTGCCTGAACTATCTTAGATGAGCAAAATACCCTATTCGCAAAGAAATTTGGTTTAGGGATTTTGTGAACATATTGAACCCGAACTTTAATGCTTGTTTAATTTGAAGAATTCACAAAGAGATTTGGAATTCTAAAATTTAGGCATAGATAATCTTCGCAACGAAAGTTGGTTGATTTTACATTAGTGATTTGAGTTCTAGAACGATTCTTAATTACAATTCTGATAATTGTTTTGTTCTGCAATTCTGAATTTCCTGAGAATTTTCCTGAGGTTAGCTTTTCTCCCATTAATCTTACAATCCGATTTTAATTCTCTTGCTATTTTTAACTTACAATTTCTTCTGTTTAGCTTTATTTCCAAACTGATAATCTATTGCGTGAACTTTAGTCCTTGTGGATTCGATCCCTAAATACTACACTGATCTCTTAATTTGAGAGAGTAGCTTAAGGGTAAATTGTAGCATATCATCAAGCTAAGGTTCATTTCAACAGCATTCGGAACATTAAATATTTCATTCAACCAGTTTTTCTCTTTTTAAATTTGAGGACTTTCCATTAAAAACATAGCTATAGCAAAATTCATAGGGAAACCAAACAAATGCAAGAAAAGCGTCACACATGCTCGATCGAAAGATGATTCGTTCGATAACGTTTCTTGTCAATGGCTAGATGTAGAAAAAACAGAAACATGACATGAGAACTAATTAAAAATGTTTAAAATGCTAAAAGCCACAACACAAACTTGTTATTTCCCATCTTAAACGGGTGCACCACACCGATAGAGAAAAGGTAGTGAATGGTTCTACATTAGCTTAACATAAAACACATGGTAGGGAAATATTGTCAATTTATGATTCTTGGACAACGAAAGAGAAAAAACTTCACATCATCTACTATGCTAGTAGAACTCTTGATGATGTCCAAGTGAAATATGCAACAACAGAGAAAGAGTTTCTAGCTATCGTTTTTGCCTTTGAGAAATTCTGATCATACTTGGTGGGTTCAAAGGTGATAGTGCACACAGATCATGGCCATTCAGGTAGAGAGTATGGTCGAGAATGGTCGTGAGGCATATCTGGTAACGATTGTTACATCAGAGACTGTTGGAGAGGTTGCGGTTAGAGATATTCGGGTTGTTTAGGATCTCCAGGATGTTTTTCAGTCATTATATGGATTACAGCCGTCTCGGTATGATCCTTTCACGATTGAGTTGGAACTCGGGACAATGTCGATATCTAAAGTACCGCACATGATGGCTCCAGCAGAGATGGCATAGATGAAGAAATAGCTGAAGGAGTTGTTGGGTAAAGGTTTTATCCGACCGAGTACTTCAACGTGCGGAACACCAGTGTTGTTTTTGAACAAAAAGGATGGGAGTTTCCGATTGTGTATTGATTATCGGAGGCTTAACCGAGTCACTGTGAATAACTTGTATCCTTTTCCTTGGATTAATGAGTTATTGGATCAGTTCCTATTGATGAGGCATATATCAGGAACATGAGTTTCAAATATATGTATGAACATTACGAGTTTGTAGTGATGCTATTTGGGTTGATGAATGCACCAGCAACATTCAAAAAGTTGTTGAATAGCATGTTCCAGGAGTATCTGGATAATTTCGTGATCATCTTTATCGATGACATTTTGGTGTATTCAAAGAGTCCCTAGGAGCAAGAGGTGCATTTGAGAGTTGTACTGGAGAAGCTGCGGGAGCTGAAGCCATTTGCTAAGTTGAGAAAGTGCAGTTTCTGGCAGCGAGAGATTGGATTTTTGGGTCACATTGTGTCTGCAACGAAAGTTTCTATGGATCCAAAGAAGATCCAGGCTATCAGAGAATGGCCAAAGCCGAGGAATGCTACTGAGAGTCAGAGTTTTCTCGGGTTAGCAGGTTATTACCGGAGGTTTGTCAAGACTTTCGCAAGTATTGCTAAGTCTATGACGAAGCTGACAGGGAAAGATGTTCCTTTTGTGTGGTCTCCTGAGTGTGAGAAGAGTTTCTCAAACCTGAAGGCGATGTTGATGAGTACACCAGTATTAGTATTGCCCGAACCAGGTGAGCCTTACGTGGTATATGCAGTCGAGAGTTGGTCTGGGTTGTGTGTTGATGTAACAGGGGAAGGTGATTGCATATTGACATAATGCATTTTTGGCGCATTCTAACCATTGTTTTGTAGGTTTTTATCGAGTCTTTTATTTTATTTTGAGTCATTTTAGGTCTAAAAGGTGGCTGGAATGGAGGATTGTAGCTCATGAAGAGACTTGGCGAAAATGGATGGAAAGTGGAGTTTGTTTTGGAAAGTTTTGAAGAAAGGAGCACCCTCTCCTTAACAGAGCACCTGCTCCCGCGGAAGATCTATTTTGGAAATTTCATTAAACCTAATTTTCGTCACCTAGAGTTTTCTCTAATTAATCCTAGCCGCCTCAGACCTCAGAGGACACACATTCCATTATCGAATTTTTTTCTGCGAACTCGAGAGAGAGAGATAGACGATTGTTTTTGAGTTTTTGTAAGATTTGAAGATTGTCTTCCACATTTTTTAGAAGATTTCTAAAACTCTTACCTTTTTATTTTATTTTATCATGAATTATTTTACATCTCTTGCTGCTATTTGATTTGCCATTTCTGAGTAGATCTTCTAGTTAGGTTAAGGGTTTCGAAGGGATTAGGGACTTATGAACTAAGAACAAATAGGATCATATCTATTGAGATCTTCATCTATTGTTGTTCTTATTACATAGACCAGCTTGATCACCTAGCCTTTGATCTTAGGTTAAATTTACTCATCAAAAGTGTTGTAAATTGCTTGAAAGAACATAGATGGGCGATTTGTCCTTATCCAACGACTGTTGATGCTAAGGCAAGTTGTGAATAAATCGATCCCATTCTCTTTAATGCTTGTCATTCTTTGTAATCTTAAACGATAGTTTAGGGTGTTATATTGATTGATAAAGTGGTTGATACCACGACAGTGGATCCTCTTATTTTTATGGTTGAGTTCTAGATTGGTTCTAAATTATTGTCCTGAATAATTGCTTGGTTCTAGATGATCTAATCCCTGAGATAATTTCCCTTAACCTAACGCCTTTATTAATATTTGTTAAACCGTTTTTATTTTACTTGCTTGCTATTGTGACAAACCAAAACCAAAACAACTTTGATCGCTTAGCTAAAATTATGCTACAAAAGATTAGAGTGTATTGTTGGTCCCTTTGAACGAACATCTCACTATACTACAATCGGGTTTTCAGCCTATTTATCAATTGACGCTGTTGCGACGGGGACCATCTCGATACCTCTGGTTTTAATTTACGATTTCAGACTAAGTACTGACTTGTTCTTTTTATTCTCTTGCTTGTGATTCAGGTGCATGAACTCAAGATCAACAAGGAGCAATCGTCAAATTCCCCTTGTAATCTTGAGTAACACGGAACTTGCAAGAGTTGAACGAGGCAAAAGACGAACAAAGCCTACACCCGTCGACATGGGCGTATAAGGCAATGATGATATGGTGGCTGAGCTGTAAAGGTTGATTGAGATTACAGGAATGCTTTGAATGCTGCGAGTGATGGTGATTTTATGACTAAGACCAGAGATGGTGCTTACAAGTTTATTGAGAACTTGGGTGCAAGTTCCAGCAGCAAGTCTCAAGAGTATGATAGAACCAAGAAAACTGGTGGTATGGATTCTCAAAAGATCGATGACCTTACAGCTAAGGTTAACTTGTTGCTTAAGGAGAACCAAAGGATGGTTTATTTTGCTGATGAGAATGGTGAACCACTTTCTGAGGAGATGAGAGAAGAAGGAGATTGTGGACAGCAAGAGGTCAGCTATGCGAGTGGTCAAGGGTTTGTGCAAAACCGTGGATTCAACCAGAACTATAGGAGTCACCCAAACTTCTCCTATAGGAGTACAAACCTTGAGAACCCACAAGACCAAGTTTATCCGCAACAAACTGGTTTCCAAAACCAGAAACCTCAGGACACGGTTTTCAGAAGAGTTTTTTTCAGGGTTTCCAAGGCAAAACGTTCCTACCTTACCAAAATCAGAATCAGTTTCTGAAGGGAGTTCAGCAAAAACCACAGTTTACCAATTTTCAGGCTCCTGCGAGCTGTGGAAGTACTTCTCAGGATGAACTGAAGGGTATGATGCAGCAGCTGATGGCTAATCAACAGAAATCTGCCACTGAAATCGACACAAAGGTAGACGTCATGTACTCTGATCTCAATGGTAGACTTGAAGAAGTTTGCAATCATGTGAAGAAACTTGATACTCAAGTTGCTCAAACTGCTAAGGCGATCAAGAGGCTACAAGGAGTATTGCCGAGAAGGAATCGGGTAAGCCGAGAGTTTCCGAAAATAACTCTCGAGCTTAGGATTTTCGATGCACGGGTATAAATAGAACCTTTATACGTGAAGTTTGCCCTTTACGCTGCAAGCATTCTCGAGAGTTATCGTGCAATTTGTCGAGAAAGGGAGCGATCAGGTTAGAGTGTTCGAGAATTCGGGTAAGGATCGATAAACTCTGAGTTTTTGTCAATCAAATTTGTTGTTCTGTTCTGATTAAGAGTTTGGTTTGTTGAGGGTAAAGTTCGAATTAATCTCCAGGCAAGTGTTCGGGTTTTTGTCGAGCGAGTTTGGGAATCGTTGGGCGTGATAGAGTATCGCGTGTTATCGGGTTTGAGTTGGCGGGTAGATCGGGGTAAGGTTCGATAAACCTTGAAAGTTTGTCGAACGTTTGTGATGTGTGGCCCTAATAGGGTGTTTGTTTGTTTGTAGTTCGGGTTTGGTTTTATAGGTTGACTCGTGTTCGTAGTTGCTCGTGTTAGCGTTCGTATCGGGTGTGAAATACCATCAACCAATTCATTTGCTAAGGTGAGTATGTGACCGTAGCTATTGTCTAGGGTTGTTGTGTGATGGGTCATGGAGTCTATGTTTGCTAAGTTTGGTTTGTGGAAGATACACTTCGGGGTATGGATATGCGTTTGTAAACGGTTTGAGTTTAGTGATAGTGTGCACACGGATATCATGTTTGGTGTTTCATCAACACGGTTTGAGAATGGTTTGGTTAGCGATTCGCTAATCTTTGTTCAGGTTTGATGATAAGTTTGATGTTTGAATTTGAGTTCGAATGTTTGATGGTTATATGCAATATAATTTTATGTTGTTATTGCATGATAATTTTGGATAATAAGCTGGTGAGACGGGACGACCGTACTCACTAAGCGAATTCGTTTGCTTATGCCCCCTTTCATGGTGGCAGGTAACAAAAGTGGCTAGGGAGCACACGAGACAAGGCTGGAAGTGAAGCGATGGATTTAGGCCGGGTCCGCGTTCGGTAACCTCTTGTTCGGGATTTCGGTTTTCCAGGCAAGGGTGTTACAGCAACCCACTGGTAAGTTTACTAACTCTTTGTTTTTGATTTCTTTTTATTTCTAACTTTTAGTTTTAGTTTTTTTAAAAAAAAAAAAAAAAAGGGGTGAATACAAAGGAGACCTAAATCGGAAGTTCCAGAGGAAGAGAGCACCTGCTCCTAATACAGAACACTTGCTCCCATGGGTAAAAATTTGATTTTTCGAATTAAGGCCCACCAAGAGGTTAGTCAAATAGAGAGACACGAATAGGCCAGCAAAATAAGGCAAAAAGGGGAAATAACTGACGCATGATACCCACCTAGCGCCTATATCTCGCGCCTCTCTCTCTTCCCTCTTTATCTTCTTCCCTTTTCTTTTTTTCCATTAAACGGTTTTCAAGCTTTTGTTAAAAACACAATTCCTCAAAATCTTAACCGATTTGAGAGATCTTTGGCTTGAAATCAAAGGATTTTTTCATCAGCTTTCCAAATATCCATTTTGTTCTTCACGACAAGCAAGGTAAAACTTCGAAATCCCCTTTTAAACTCGTGCTGTTTTGGGTAAAATGTGAAGTTAGGGCTTGAATCTTTCGATTTCTCATACTACGTCTATTTGGGTAGTTTCTAGACTAGTTTGGTGTGGATTTCAGATGTTTAAACTTGTAGAATTTTGGGACGTGCACCGATTTAGGAAAACCCTAATTTTTGGATGAAAAATCAAGGATTAAGGATATTGAGTGCGGATTGGAGCAAGATTCTTGTTTTAGGGATGTTTAGAGATCGAATTAAACTTGTTGAAACATAAACACAATCGATTTGAGGACTATGAAAAACAGAGGAATTTTTCCTTTTTGATATCGATGTGTTTGTGTTGATTTTTGGAACCCGATTTATGTTGGATGGTTGTTGTTGTTGGTATTGTAGGATGACAGGTCCAAGAACCTCTTTCGGCAAGCCACCTAGGTCCACAAGAGCAAAAGAGGGGAGTCTTCTTACTCGGGAGCAGCGCATAACCCATGGCGAGGGAAGAAGGCCAACGATTCATCCTTCCTGACACTCGTCTGCCCATGAGTTCAGAGGAAGTCTGGGACCAATCCGACGCGTACTACTACAACAACTGGTTGGAGATTGCTGTTGAACCAACCAGGTTCTTGTGCGGGACAACTCTGAATGGGTTTACTCCACGACGTGAGCAACATCCTTTCAGTTACACAATTGACCGTCATGGCCCTTCAGTCAGACGGCCTCTACCCGGACCTGGTCCAACAGTGCCTGGCCTCGGCCAAATTGACCTATGCAAACCTAACCAGGCCGGTAGCTTCTGAGGGTGTTTTCTCTTTCTTTGCTAGAGGAAAGAGGTATGCAATCTCCATCAATGAATTGTGTGATCTATACGGCTTTGAATCAGAAGAGGAAAATGTGGTCCTTCCCAACCGTTTCGCCATCGCCAATGCATTTTGGGATTTCATCGCCAACGGTAATTATTTCTCTCGCTCTGCCGCTCAATCCGCGATTAGAAACCTGGCTCTTCGCATTGCCGCCAAGGCGATCAGCACCATCCTCTTCTCCAAAGATGATGCGAGCAAGGTCAGGATTGACGAGCTTATTATGCTGTACAATGCCGTCAGAGACACCATCGGGGGCGAAAAAGGTCTGACCTGCGCAGTTAACACCAATGTCAACTTTGGAGCTGTGTTCGTTGAGGTCATTGTCAATAAGAGAACCAAAGTGGCAAAGGGAAAGGGTGCTCACAGGACAGAAAGGATCGATAGTCTCTTCACAAGACTGTTCATCCATTTAGGGGGTTGATCTCAGCACCTCCAAATGCTAAGAGGAGCATGAATTCCTAGACACCAATGTCCTCATCTCCTGTGAGATCCTCCACGATGAGAGCACCTACCGGTTCACTTCAAGGGACAAACACCCTCTATTTTGTAGGTTGCCTCAGCTAGCTCTCACCGATCTAGGAGTTGCAGCCAACGTGGGGTTCACACCAGGGACATAGTACTTTTGCTCAATCGCAGAAACATCCAACAGGACCACCCTACTACATAAAAGGAGCACCACACATGCTCCTTCAGCTGCTACTAAACCTGCTCCAACCTCTGCTACTGCACCTGCTCCCGCTCCTGATACTCACCTAAGTGCTGAGGAAATAGAAGACCTTGAGGAAGAGACCGCGACCACAATGAGGTTAAAGGTTGGCATCTGTAGGCCATATAGGAGCGAGTACCTGCTCAATGACATCACAGCAGATCCCGAGGACGCTGAGTACCGTCGCTGGATGATTGATGCAACGAAGAAGAACAAAGGCCTGCTCCGCCGGATGCTGCACATGCTGCAGAAAGGTTGCAAAGGGTCAGACTCAACTCAGACGATGCCGTCCACCGCACCTGCAAGAAAACCTCCTGCTTGCGCTCCCACTACAACTGCTCGAACCACACGCACTACAAAGCGTAAGGAGCGCTCGAAGAAGGACGGTGAGGACTCCGATGCCAACACCAGCGATTAGCCCTCCTCTCTATCACAACTTTGTATTCACTAAGAACTTATTTACTTCTTTTTTGCTTTTACTTCTGTTTTTAATTATTTGTCTCTCTAGTTTATCTTCACACCGAGATGGTGTGAAGTAAGTCTGGGGGGAGTTGCTACTAATTTTGTTTATCCTGGTTGTTTTCTTTTCTTTGAGTCAGTTTTTCTTTTGTTTTATTGAGTCAAGACTTTGTTGGGAATTAAGACCTCATTCTAGGATGATTATTAAACCACTTTTACAGAATATTGGGTGCATGAAACAGCTAAAACACCTCAATATCCTATCTTCCAGGTTTCATCAGAAGAACATCAACTCTCATTATAACTGAACCTAATATTGACTGCAATTTTTCTCACTATTGGCACTAGATTAGGGAAACAAATCATATTCAGGACTCCTTATTCCTTGTATCACTCTTGTTGTTCCTGAATAGCTAGCTCATTTTTAGCTAGTATCCTCCTTAAACCGTACATCTTTTCAGACCTCTTGCACTCTTGTTACTTCACTATCATATGTGCAGATATGTGCAAATGGGTAGGAGAGAATGGGTCCACACAGCCTCTAAATCGTTTTTTCTGAAAACCAGAGCACCTGATCCCAAACCAGAGCGCCCTCTCCTATTTTTCAGAAGATGGTTTATAAATAGATGGAACAAAAACAATCCACAAGGAAGGAATGACAATAACGAAGCTCCACTTGGGTATGTACAACAACTCTGATTTTCTTCGTGCCTGAGAGACACATACTTGTAATTGAAACCCTCTTCATCATCATCACTCTAAAAAAAAAAAAAATAAATAAATAAAAAATCGATGATGAAGAGAGGTAAGTTTGTGAAATAGAAAAAGTGTCTCTCTGCACACTGAGTATACCCAAGGAAGATGATGGCTACATGAGAAGTTAGAGAGATTGAAAGAAGGGAAAAGTGGTTTAGAGAATATGAAACTCAAATACACCCATTCTCTCTTGCAATTTTGTGCGGTATCCTGTAATTTTTTTAACTTAGTTAACTTGATAGTTAATGCGGATTAGACTAGGAGACTTGATATAATGCGTTTTTGGTGCATTCTAACCTTTGTTTTGTAGGTCTTTATCGAGTCTTTTATTTTATTTTGAGTCATTTTAGGTATATAAGGTGGCTGAAATAGAGGATTAGAGCTCATGAAGAGACTTGGCGAAAATGGAAGGAAAGTGGAGTTTTTTTTCGAAAGTTTTGAAGAAAGGAGCACCCGCTCCTCAACGTTGCACCTGCTCCCGCGGAAGATCTATTTTTGGAAATTTCATTAAACCTAATTTTCTCCACCTAGGGTTTTCCCTAATTAATCTTAGCCGCCCCATATCTCAGAGGACACACATTCCATTATCGATTTTTTTCTTTGAACTCAAGAGAGGGAGAGAAAGAGAGAGAGAGAGAGAGAGAGAGAGAGAGAGAGAGAGAGAGAGAGAGAGAATTGTTTTTGAGCTTTGGTAAGATTTGAAGATTGTCTTCCACATTTTGAGAAGATTTCTAAAACTCTTACCTCTTTATTTTATTTTATCATGAATTCTTTTACATCTCTTGCTGCTATTCGATTTGCCATGTCTAAGTAGTTCTTCTAATTAGGTTAAGGGTTTCGAAGGGATTATGGACTCATGAACTAAGCACAAATAGGATCATATCTATAGAGATCTTCATCTATTGTTGTTCTTATTGCCTAGACTAGCTTGATCACATAGCCTTTGATCTTAGGTTAAATTTACTCTTTCAAAAGTGTTGTAAATTGCTTGAAAGAACATAGATGGACGATTTGTCCTTAGCCAACGACTGTTGATGCTAAGGCAAGTTGTGAACAAATCGATCCCATTCTCTTTAATGCTTGTCATTCTTTGTAATCTTAAACGATAGTTTAGGATGTTATATTGATTGATAAAGTGGTTGATACCACGACAATGGATCCTCTTATTTTTATGGTTGAGTTCTACATTGGTTCTAAATTATTGTCCTGAATAATTGCTAGGTTCTAGATGATCTAATCCTTGAGATAATTCCCTTTAGCCTAACGCCTTTATTAATATTTGTTAAACCGCTTTTATTTTACTTGCTTGCTATTGTGACAATCCAAAACCAAAACAACTTTGATCGCTTAGCTGAAATTGTGCTACAAAAGATTAGAGTGTATTGCTGGTCCCTTTGAACGAACATCTCACTATACTATAATCGGGTTTTCAGCCGTTTATCAATTGCTCCCGAGTTGACTACTCTTGAGTTGACTGCTCCCGAATCAACTGTTAGTCAAAGTAATGTCCTTGTAAAGTACATTGGTGAGGCTGCTTGCTTAGAAGACCGTGAGGCTGTTAGTGATGAAGACCGTGAAGCTGTAAGTGGAGATGACTGTGAGGTTGTTGGCGATGACGATTGTGATGATATTGGGTATGAAACTGCTATTAAGGAAGACAGAGAATGGGAAGAAGCAAACCAGGAAGACTTGAACCCTGAAGTTTTTGAAGAGGAAGATGGAACTCGTGTATGTGTAGAAGAAGAAGAATTTTGCGAAGACATCGAAGCATAATTTGGAGAGGGTGAAAGAGATGAGACTGATGCAGACAGTGGAGATGATATCTAGGATGATGAGAAGATTCAAGATCCTATGTCAGCTAGTGAAGACGAAGATAATGGCGAAGGCGATGATCATGTAGAAACTAAAGATCCTGGAGTGCTCATGCATTTGGGAAAAATGTTTAGTTCTCCAGATGATTTCAAGATTGCTGTGTTGAGGTGTTCTTTGAAGACTAGATACGACATTAAGTTGTATAGATTGCATGTTTTGAGGATTGATGCAAAATGTGCTGACACTGATGTTAAGTGTCCGTGGAGATGGTACTGCTCTTACGAAAAGAAGAAACACAAGATACAAATAAAGGTGTTGAGGTTACACTCACATGTTAAAGGGAGGAACGATAGCTTGGTTGTTTGCGAAGAGGTTGAGAAAGAATCCAAGGATCACCAAACAGGAGATGGCTGCAGAGATTAAGAGAGAGTACAATCTGGAAGTTAGTGAAGAACAATGTTCTAAGGCAAAGTCAAGACTTAGGCAAGAAGCAAGTGCTGGGCATCAAGAACATTTTTCACAGATATTTGATTATCAAGCATAGATTTTTCGATCAAATCCAGGTTCAATCTTTGAGATTGAAACTATCCCAAGGCCAACAATTGGAAGCTTTCAAAGGTTTTATCGTCTATTTATGTGTTTTAAATCGCAAAATGATGCTTGGAAACATACATGTAGACCCATCATAGGAATAGATGGTGCATTTTTGAAATGGGACATCAAGGGACTTCTCATGGCTGCAGTTGGAAGAGATGGAGACAATATGATAGTGTCAATTGCTTGGGTAGTAGTTGAGATAAAGAATGATGACAATTGGTATTGGTTTGTGAGGTTGCTCTCTGCTACTTTGGGGCTTGAGGATGAAAGAAATATAGCTATCCTATCTGATAAACAATCAGTTAGTAGTAGGTTTTTGTAAATTCTATGACCCATATATGTTTTCCTCAATCATCTAAAAGGATGTGTTATCTTTTGCAGGGTCTTGTGAAAGCAATCCACAACATTCTCCCACAAGCTGAGCTGCGTCAGTATGCTAAACATATTATGGATAATTAGAAGTGAGATAGTCATGATATGCAACTACAGCGCATGTTCTGGAAGATTGCACGCTGCTACACCAAAGGACAATATGCTGCAAATATGGAAGCATTGCAGAAATATAATCCAGGTGCTTATGCTTCTCTACTGAGCACCAATCCGATTACGTGGTCTAGAGCTTTCTTCAGAGTAGGTACATGTTACAATGATAACTTGAACAACCTCAGTGATTCTTTTAATAGAACCATACGCCAAGCTAGGAAGAAACCCTTATTAGAAATGCTTGAGGATATTAGGAGGTAGTGCATGGTGCGGAATGAGAAGAGGCATATCATTGCTGGAAGATTAAAGACAAAGATTCACAAAGAGAGCACATTTGGAGATAGAAATAATGATAGAAAGGTCACAGTTTAGCATTAGAAACATGGCTAGGCACAATAAACATGAGGTAGAGTTGAATGATGTTGCTTATTGTGTGGATATGAATGAGTGAAGATTATATCAGTGACTAGTGACTGCTACACAACAAGCATGTGGCAGCAAACCTACAAAGATGGTATTGAGCTTGTCCAAGGTTAGATGGAATGGCCTAGGATGAATAAATTATGAGTCTAGCCGCCACCATGAAGAAAAGGCAATTTTGGTAAACCAAATAACCATGCTAGGAGGAAAAGAAGGTATGAAACAAACTTTTCATCAAGCAACACCAGATTGTCACGCAAGAACAGAGTCATGACTTGTAGAAACTGCAAACAAAAAGGACACAATAGGTTATCTTGTACATATACAAACCCGACTGTTAAAGATCAACCTAAAAGACTAAGAGGAAGACCAAGGAAGGATCAGGTTTGATGCTTTCTTCTTTTCTAATCATGATGCTTAATACTACGTGATAACTAATACCTCTTTGAAACAGGAACCAAGGAATGTATTATTTGGCCAAGGACAAACATGTGAAAGATTACAAGCCTCTCAAGGATCACATGGAGTTTCAGAAGGATGGTCACATGGAGTTTCACAGAGAGGACCAGAAGCCTCTCAAGGATCACAAAGGCAAGTACCACCGAGGAGGCAAGCACCACACAGAAGGCCAATACCATAAAGGAGGCCAATACCACAGACGCAAGCACCACAGTGGAAAACCTCTCAAGTAACATAGTGGCAACACAGAATAGGAGGCTAGAGATCATGGTTTGAATGCCCAAGCTAGGATGTATGATGTTGATGCTATGTAGGACCAGGACGTGGTAGGTTTTTGGTATGTTTAAGGACCTGCAGTTCATGTATGTGACAATTTCAGAACAAGAATGTTAAATTGTTTTTTTGGTTTGTTTCAGAACATGGGTTTTATCTCTTTTGTTGTCTGAACATAGGTAGTGTCTTATGTTGTGTGAACAAACCCGGGTGTTGTTTCATTGTCTTTTGTTGTCTCAATGTTATGCTTTTTTTAATGTCTTTTGTTATGTCTGGCTCTTTGAAACATACCAAACATAACAAAATTCGATTTCATTACCAAACATATAAACCAACAAAAGGCAAATTAGATGCACTTAACAAAACAAACACACACTTGAACACTCCTTACTAATAACCGAGAATAAAATTTTGTCATTAAACAAAGCCACAAAAAACACATTTTCAACAATAATTTCAACTTGCGGATTTTCATTTTGCTCCACATTGCATCTTCCTTCAACTCATTAACCTCGAATTTGGCTTTGGCAATCTCATTTACCATGATTCCTAGTTTTGGTAATGCATCTTCAACTTCCTCATACACAACATCCTCGACCCACTTAAACAAGTGACCCTGTTGCATAAACAAACAACATTAGTTACCATTACATACATAAACAACATTAACAACCAATGACTACTTGCATCTCTTTTGCTTATACAACAGAAGAACGGTCGGCTAGGATTCTCTTGAATTTTCGATGTAAAGATCCTTACACCTGCTCAACATACACACTTCGACGACACTCCACGGTCACTCAGGACCACTGATGTCTCGGAGCTAGAACTCATCAGAATCGGAAGAAGAAATTGAGAGGAACTGAAAAGAAATCAAGAGGAATTGAAAAGAAATCAAGAGAATTTTGTTTTTTTGAAGTTCTTAGGATCCTGAAGTTAGGGATTTTCGTCTGATTAAAAACGACGTCGTTTTGCTCATTAACAGATTCAATAGATGGACACATAACCGCGTCTGATCACTCCGTTTAGCCAGTTAACGTTGTGCCTCAATTGACGAAGTCAACAAAACTTGACGATTTAATTGAAAGTCATTATAAAAGTGGATATTAAATTCACCAGGTGAGAGTTCGTGCTTTTGTTCAACGAAAATATACAATTCGTGCTTTTTATGACATTTTCCTGAAGATAAATTGAGAACTGTCTGAAAACCGGCAGATCCAAACGAATTATTTTCCAAAACACACAAAATCGCCGGAAAACCACCGGAGCAGAAACCCAACGTCGAAGGAAACTAGACAAAAAGAAATTAGATCATACAGAAAGAAAAACTCTCTCAATTAGACAATTGCGGATGCCATAAATTTTTCAAAATCGAGGTTTTCAAACAACACAAAACAAATCCGTAACAACAAGAATTCACAATCGTCCAAAAGGCGAATCCATAAACTAGCTAGATTGAAACCTAGAAAACGCCTTAGATACCCCCTCTTAAAAACAATTTTTTTTACAATTATTTTTAATCCAAAAACATGATACATTACCATGTTACCCTAACTAAAATAACGAAATTACAAGTAATAACTAACTTATTTGCCGAAGAAATCGAAACAAAACAACTCTTCCACTCCCGACAAAATCGAAAACAAAATCTAGTAACTCCCACAAAATATTTCAAAATCCCAACTGTTTCTAATCTATTCAGTTTCAATCTCTTCGGCAAACTAGGTATAACTAGAGAGGAGAGAGGGGTTCGGCTAACGCGAGTTTGGATTGAGATTGGATTTGTGTTCGATTGCTAACATTCAAAACCCGATTGTGATTCTCTCTATTCGCGACAAAATCGAAAACCTCCCACAAAAGGGGTTAGACGAACTCGATTTTTGACTTGTGTTCTTTCGATTGATAATGAAGCAAAACCCGATTGTGATTCTATCTATTCGCGACAATGGTGAAAACAAGGTGGGGAAGAAAAAGGATGGAGATTGTTCCAAATGTCGAGGAAGAAGGTCCTCAACCTCAACCTCCGTTAGAAGATACTCAAGACGTAGAGAGGACGGCTTTGGTCACGGTTGTTGAGGAAAACCCCACGAATGAAGCAGAAGAAGGAGAAGGAGCCGGAGAAGGAGCCGGAAAAGGAGCCGGAGAAGAGAGTGTCGGTGGTAGTGAAGAAGAAGGAGCCGGAGAAGAAGCCGGAAAAGAGAGTGGCAGCCGAAGTGAAGAACGAACCAACTCAAGAGATAACTCGGAAACAAGCTCAAGCCAAACCATTAGCAATCCCAATGACTCAATAGTAAGTATTTGCTCTTGAGCCTTGGATTCAATGATTGAATTGGTAGAATTAGAGAACGTTTTAAGTTAGAACTGTAATATAACTAGGTAGAACTAGATACAACCTGGTAGAACTGGGTAGAATTGGTAGAACATTTAGTCTTGAAATATCAAGGAAACAGTATAACTTGGTAATACTTGGTACAACAATAGTGTTTTTTTGTAATACTGGTATAAGTAGGTAGAACTGTAAGTATTTTGAAAACTTTTTGAATAGTATTACTTGGTAATACTTGGTAAAACTTTGTTTTGCTGGATTCCGAGGAGGAACCAACCGCAATACAACCTCTAAGAATGTACTTCCCTCCGACGGAGTACAAGAAGAAAATCAAGCTGTCAACGAGGTGCTATATACATGAAGCGTTGACAACGCTAGAGAGTTTGAATCCTCCTATGAATAATGTTGAACGAAAGTGGTTTGAGAACCATCCCCAATTCAGACACATCTTCCATATGCCAAGGGATAAAAATCACAAGGTTATGGGCATGTGGATGATCCTTCTCCGTACGGTATGCATCGAAAAAAAGAAGGAAGCTTGGTTCATCGTGAATGGCGTTCTGATCCGCTACGGTATAAAGGAACATGCCTTGATCTCGGGATTAGACTACCGCAACTATCCTATCGATTACAGGAAAGCGGGAAGTCTGAACTTTGTGAACAAGCATTTCACGTCTTTGCCTATTAGACATCAAGACGTGAAAGAGAAGCTTGTGGGAATGGAACGTTCGAGAGATAGGTTGAAGATGGCGGTCCTCTACTTCTTATCCAGCATTGTCATAGCTCAGACAAAGACTAGAGTAGATGCTACGCCTGTTGATGAGTTCTTTCTGAGAGCGGTGGATGATCTGGACTTCTGTAAGACGTTTCCTTGGGGGAAGTTGTCATTTGATCATATGATAGGATCCATCGCTCACACGATGGCTCATTTTGGAGGGGCCATCAAAGAGGGTGCATTATGGCCAATTCCAGGTTTTTGTATTCCTATGGAGGTAAGTAAAAAATTATATGAGGTATTGGTCATTTTCACTAGTTCTTATAATTGAAGCTAACTTCAAATATATGTGTGTTGCGTAGCTTTTAACTTTTGAGGCAATACAAGAATTGGGAAATAAATTCAGAGAAGATATTCCAGGCGCAGACTTCAATTGTCCTAGGATGTGCAAGAGAAGGTTCAAGAAAAGTGAAATGAAAGGGTTTCCTCTTTCGAAAATAAATGATGAACTTGGTACAACTAAGGTTAGTTATACTAGTTATCCTTTGCATATGAATTATTTTGGGTTGTTGTGTTTTTAATATTTCTTAATTATTTGATATCACAAGACATTGATAGTATCCTAGTAGCTGTTGATGAAGAAAGGGATCTTATGGCTGGAATCACAGAAGAAGAAGATGATGTTGATAGGCATGATGTCGTTGTTGACAGCTGGAAGAAACGTCTTTTTGAGGGATATACCGTATCTTTCGAAGAGATATACAACCAAGATGTGCAGGCCCGATTAGGAAAAGAACCTGAGAATGCGGTGAACGAACCTGTAGCCGCCATTGATTATCCGGGAAACCCGACTATAGCTGAGTTGGTGGATCTCATGAACGCAATGAAAGAAGAGATGGGAGTACAGATGAAGAAAATTCTGGACAAGGTTGATGGGATGGACAACAGATTCCCACCGTTGTGAAGGAGCAATTAGGAGAGAAGGTAAGATTTTGTAGTACTTGGTAATACTTTGTATAACAGTTGGTAATTCTTGGTAATACTATTTTATAATTGTATTCGATTGTAGGTAGCTGCAGTCCCATCAAACAAGGATACTGCTGATTCTCCAGCCCCAGCCCCACGAAGCGAGCATGTTGGTCCTTCCTAAGAAGATATTAGCAAGAAGAAGGGTGTTAAACGGACTGCAGTGGAGCCCCACCAAGCGATTAAGCAAGTCACAAGGTCTAGAAGATAGTCCTTGTCACCATTGTTTGTTGTTTTTATTGATGGTATTATGTACTTCTCAGACTATATCTTTAACTTATGGTGGTTGTTATTTGGATTGATGGGTTATGTATTTGACTTATGATTGTTGTTTGTTTGGATTGATAGACTATATATGTTTTTGTGTTTCGTATTACTGGTACAACTTGGTAAAACTAGGTAATATTACTGGTAATACTTGGTAAAACTAGGTAATATTACTGGTAATACTTGGTAAAACTATGTAGTATTACTGGTAAAACTTGGTAAAACTAGGTAATATTGCTGGTAAACAAAGATAAGTCTAACCATACAAAGATAACCATACTTGGTAATACTTGGTAATACTAGGTTGGTAAAATCATTCAAAACATGGAAAATTCTTACAAAACAAAGGAAAATAGAGAAGCCTTACAAACAAATATCATAGATAAGTCTTAACGACACCAAACAAGAATCTCAAACCAATATATCAAGAGCCATTTCAATGCATAGACCCAAAAAGCTTTTCCATTCGACCCACAACACACGTCACTAACTCCTTTAGCTTTGCAATCTCTTCGCCATTACTTTTCAGCTCCATACGCATTTGCTCGAGCTCTCCGAAGCTTCAGATGTTCCCAGACTGCTCATCAATCTCTTTTCTTAATTTTGTCACCTCTTCTTTGACAGCGTCATACCAATTTTTTCGAACGTGGAAGCCATTATCCTGCACATAAATACAGATATAGCATCACAAAAACAAAATCGATATCATTAATCCAAAACTGATGCCCTTAATCTAAAATTACCTCAAACACAATGCATTTAAAGTATCTCTTTTCTTTGTCCGCTTCGTTTTCAGAGATTTCCTCGATCATGCGTGCACCACACGAACAACGTTTAGGAATGTCGTAGTCACCATCACCATCGACGTAGGCATCTAATCTGTCGATTAGCTTTTTGTTCCTCTTAATATCACTGTAGTATGGGTCCTCCTCTTCCATGATAACACCTTAACAAATCCAAATTATGAAAATCTTATAACAAATCCAAATTATGAAAATTAAATAAAAAACAGATGAAATCGTGTTAAAGAAAAAATTACCTGAGAGAAGAATCCGTGATTGTGAAAGAAAAAGGAGAAAAAATCTGACAAAAGAGGAGGTTGAAAGAGATGGAGCGAGATGATTGCGAGGAGGTTGAAAGAATGGAGGAGAATGAAAAATAAGAGAAGATTATGAAGATTATTTAGGGATTTCGAATTTGGGGATTTTGAATTTTGAAAATCTCGAATGGAGGGAAAATATTGAAAATTTGAAAATTTCGAATTTTGAAAATCTCCACGTGCGCCGTTTTTTTTCCCACATGTGTGCAGTCTTTGTAACACATAGTTATACCAAATATATTAGTTCTACCAAAGTTCCACGTAGTTCTACTTTTGCTGTTTTTCAATTTAATCAGTATTACACACCCTTAAAATTTGTTTTTCTAGTTGTACAATTTATTTATGTGGATTAACATATAATTATGAGTGTTTTATGCATTCATATGTTTCAAACATAGATTTTTGTAAATTTTTCATCATAAGTTGGATATTGTTTAAGAAGTGACATTAAAAGTGTAAGAAACATATTGTCTAGATTCTTTCATAACAACTTACTTTGATATAGTTTTGTAATTTATTTTCTAATACATATTGTAACATTTATTTATGATGTTTACGAACCCAAAAAGTATTTTCAGTACTACTGATTTATGTTTTGTTAAAAGAAAATTATAATTATTGTACCAGAACCAATACATAGTATTACATAATCAAAAACCAGTTTTACGTAGTAGTACCAGAACCAGTACATAGTATTACATAATCGAAAACCAGTTTTACGTAGTAGTACCAGAACCAACACATAGTATTAGATAATCAAAAACCAGTTTTACGTAGTAGTACCAGAACCAACACATAGTATTACATAATCAAAAACCAGTTTTACGTAGTAGTACCAGAACCAATACATAGTATTACATAATCAAAAACCAGTTTTACGTAGTAGTACCAGAACCAATACATAGTATTACATAATCAAAAACCAGTTTTACGTAGTAGTATCAGAACCAATACATAATATTACATAATCAAACATCACTACAAGTTCCAAAAAACAACCATTGGAGTCCTTGTCTCGGCCATCTCTTATTTTGCGTCCTTGGACGCCTTTCTCTAGCCGATGGAAACCTTTTCACTTTCTTTCTTCCCTGTTTATTTTTCCGATCCGGAGGTATAATTTTTTTGCTTTTGATGTCATCTGGGACATCCCATTGAGACATATCCGACACTAAATAGATTGTCTTGTAATATGCCATTGCCCACATTTCCGTCAAATAATATTTCGAACATAACTCATGCAATTGGATATTACGACCTCTATCTTCATACCTTACAAATTCAATGAAAGCTGCAAGTGCATGCACACAAGGATACTTTTCAATATCAAACACCCTGCAACTGCAACTTTTCAAGAGCAAGTTCACCAAATAAGGCTTTTCATCACTACCAATGACATTGTATTCAAGCTCGAATGTGTTTAGCTCCATCACAATCAATTTCTCAGCAATAGCCCATAAATCGTGCATGCAGTTCTCCACATAAGGCACCAGTTTATGTTCAACCGATCCAGCCACAGCCTCCTTCCGATATTCATTAAACCAATTAGAAAATGTTTTAATGATTGCATCAATCATGGGTATTAAGGAGTACCTCCTTGCGTCCTTCAACACATTGTTCAAAGATTCCACGCAGTTGCTTGTGTCTAAGTTGTATCTTTCCCCTGGAAAACAACATCTTGCCCATTTTTCTTTCTCGGTACTCTCCTCCAGATACTTGGCCGCAGAAGAATATCTCATCTTAAAAGAAGTATAAGCACAATTGAACTCAGCCACTGTGTAATGCCTACTGCACTCGATGAATCTCCATGCCACTACGTCTTTGTTGACGTTAGAAGCATGACCTTTCACATTTTGAGACAAATGCCGTATACAATACCCATGATGAGCCTGAGGATACACATTAGCTATGGCGCTGATGAGCCTTGCATTTCTATCACTGATAAATACTAATTTAGAAGAGTCTGCTACAACGGTTTTCAGCATCTCCAAAAACCAGGTCCAACTTGCATCATTCTCACCATCGAGTACACCAAACGCTATGGGATAATGTGACGATTAGGATCTTGAGCTGAGGCAAAAATTAGTACATCACCATATCCGTTATTGAGAAAAGTTGCATCCACAATTATCACTTTCCTCATTACTTGAAACCCTTCAATACTAGCTCCCAAAGCTATGAATAGGTACTTGAATTTTTCCTTCTCATCCAATTTCACACGTGTTATTGTACCATGATTGACCTTATCTAACATGTGCAAATAGCAATACAACATCTTGTACCTTTCTTCCGGACTACCACGCAAATCACTAACAGCTTGATTTTTTCCTCTCAACGCTATGGAGTATGGTATATTCACTCCTAATCTTGTCTTAACAAGATCCATGATAATTTTAGGAGTTGGAGTTTCCATTTGTCCTAGAAAATCATTATGCAACAGAGCTGCAACTAACTGTGGTGTGCCTTGCCTCTTCATGTTGCTGTTGCTACTACTCTGACTAGCCCGAGAACATGTGTGCATCTTGGTGTACCTTCTAATCGAGAAAATATCTGTCATTAGAATCCTTGCAGCTCGTAAACCCCATTTACAGATTTCTTTATCACATTTTAGCACTAAACGTCCCTTATCCGACTTTTTAACAACAAAACCATAACTGTTAACAAATGAAGCTCTATCCACCACATCTTGTAATGCCTTCTTATTTGGAAATTCTTAACGTAGACTAAAACTCAAACCGTCTTTCCATGGCTATATAAACTGACTACCTTCTACAATAACTAGAAGCTCAACATATTCATCACCTATATCTGATCTACCCATACCGTTATCCATACCTTCATCACTTGATACATTTCCACTCTCTACGATATTCATCATTTGCTTGTTCTTTTTCTACGTACAGAGTAATGGCATTAGCTCCGATTTCATCATCATTTGACTTCTCATAGTTCATACCAAAAGAACTTTTGTCCGCTCTCGACAACTGATCGGGCAATTCTGAATTAGTGATGACCTCCACAAACAAAATACACCTACGATTCTCTTTATCAATGGACGTTAAATAAACATACAGATCCTCATCATCAGAAATAGTCCATTGTTCCTCACATCCCACCAACAATGGAATATAACTCAATTCCAATTTAACCTTACTTTCATCTAACGCAAGCTTCTTGTATATCCTAGCTCCTACCATCGACAAAGTTATCTCCTCCACTGATGTTTTCACATTAAACTATACATGCGACCTTGACATTTAAAATGTATGCTGGCGTTAGTGCTCATTGTATCCTGCCAAAACAATAAAAAAAACTCATTCAGTAATACTATAATACTACATATATCAGTTATACCAGTTCAGTAATACTAGTTTTACTAGTAAGACTACATATATCAGTTATACCAGTTGTACTAGTTATACTACATTTATCAGTTATACTAGTTTTACCCAGTTCTCCTATCGCAAGAACTCAGATTTGATTGTTTCGGGTTCTAATCTATATGTCACTACGATTCAACCACTGAAATCTATTTGTTACCACTTTAAAGTTCTAATCGACCCACAAACAATGGTCAAACAATCAATGTGCATAATATGCATAATCAAATCTAATTGAAACCAAATGTAGAGTCAACAATTTCTGAATTCAATTTCTTCAATTTAGATTGAAGAACAGACCTGTATTTTGAATATACTGAATCACGAGCTCGTAAGGACGCCGACGGTGGAGGAAGTAGACCTCAACCCGAAGAGGAGGAGCTCGTCGGAATCAGCCCGAAGAGGAGGAGCTCGGTTTCTTCAGAATTTTTTTTTTTTGTTTTTTTTTTAATTAAACGTAAAAATCATAAATTAAAAATTAGATATAAGGGTAATTTCGTCCGATCACATTTGATTAAAATTGAAATAGGCAAGTAGATCAGAAAGGGACATAAGAGATTTTTTCCTCCTAATAAGGAGTTTTCGGACGTTGGCTCATTGAAACCGAACGACGTTAAATCATGGCAATGATACACCGCGACGATAGCCGGATTAACCAGACTGCTAGATAAAATTAGCCAGACTTTGTCCGGACACAAAAGCCGAGAAACATATGTCGGACGGCGAATGAAAGAAGAAAAACACTCTCTCTCTCTCTCAAAATGTTTTAGATTTTATTAATTACGGGAATTCTAAACTCTAAATTAATTAATTTGACAATGAATAAAAAAATCTCTTAAGATTAAAATTTGAAAGCGAAAAGTGGAACACATCTCTCTCTTGTCTTTGTGATTGCTTAAAACTTTTTCTCCGGAAACTGTAACATGTTCACGGCGGCGGCTGCTTCGTCAAGCGCGGGAAGGTGGCGGACGGCGTTTCTCTCTCTCAGGGACGAATTATTAACCAGTCCACCGCCGACGCTTCCTCTGTTGCTTCAGGATCTACTCTTCTCTCAATCCCATTCCCTTCTCTCTGCCGTCTCTCACCTCCCACCGCAGGAGCTCACTTCCGATTGCTTGTTCCTGCTCGATTTGGTTTCAAAAGCTGATGGTCCTGACTGGATCCCTGTCTCTCGTCATACTTGTCAACTGGTGCGTCGTCTTCCCCTCCATCATTTCCTTGCCCTTGTTATTACTAATGGGATCTCTCCTCCTTTTAATTGCCTTAACAATCCAGATTCACGATGTTTGTGCTCGTCTACTTTTGCAACTAAATTCTTCGTCATGGCCGCTCCTTCTTCAATCTTTTGCTTGTGTCTTGGAGTTTCTTCTTCGCCAACCCATGCCTTCACCCTATTCCACTGCATATTTCACCAGAATCCAACCTGTGATCCGATGCTTCGAGACTTTAAGGTTATCATATCTTCTCACTCTCTCGTTTGGTTTTGTCTTGCTGACCTTGTTATTAATCTCTTCCCTTTTCCCAGACGTTTAGCCGCTATCTACCACAGAAATAGCTCCCATCCGGAGAACATTCATCTAGTCAAGTTTCTTCTGCGCATAATTCCCTTCTTACACCAGGATTTAGTTCTATCGTATGGTTTCTCAAATCAAGACCCTCTTACTTTAGATCTCGAAAAGAAGCTGCCTGAACAGAATAGCTTATGGGATTCCATGGCTCTTGCCTTTGACATGTTTGGTAGAGCATTTTCTGTGTCTGAGTCTTTGTTTCCTACTGACGTCTGCCAATGCACGCTAGAGGTAATCATCCCCTTCACAGATATATCCTAATAATTTCTCTAATATGCTTTGTTTCTCAAGTTGGTGCATCCTGATATAGGTTCTAAGGAAAGTAATGGACGTCTTAGTATCCAAGGGCCAGCTTGTTGAAGACCGATTTATGTGGAGGTACATCTTAAGGGCTTTACAACTATGCCTTTGGTTTTGTGGATAATACAATTTACTCCTCCTTTTTCCTGGGTCTTGTTGTTCCCGTTAGGTAATATTGATTTCTTATTTTTCTGCAGGTTTTATTCATGCCTTCTAGACTGTGTGCACGAGGTCCTTACAAATATCAAATGTCCTGTTTCTGATCATGTAAGTGGCTTCTTGATATCCTTTGCTCCTCCTCCTAGCCTTAAATAAGTGATTTTCTGGTTTAACCTGCATATGCAGACTTTTTCTTTGTTTAAGTAGAGGTTGTAATGTTGCAGGTCTCAAGTTTCATAGCGGCACTGAGAATGTTTTTCTGTTTTGGACTTACTGGCTCACCTAAGTTATCTCATTCTGATGTTGTTCACAAAGATAAGCAGTTAAATGTCAAGCTTTCTACATTGATTTCTGGAGTAAGTAAGAACGCCAAAAATACTCCTTATAGGCCACCCCACTTGCGCAAGAGCGATGATTTGAACAATAAGCAGCCAGTGTCTTGTGACTGGCGGCGACTGTCTGCTCATGATTCTGGTAGTTCTGATGTTATATCATCAGATTCTGATTTTAGTGACAGTGACGGTTCCGTACGGGATTCTTATTGTGGCCAAAGCTCGAAGGTTAGAATAGCTGCGATTGTTTGCATACAGGTGAGTAGCAAAGTTTTATTCTTAGTTGGTTCTCATCTTCTGCTTAACTTCTCAGTGACAATTACTTATTCAATTTCTTATTCTCCTGTAAAGGATCTTTGCCAGGCTGATTCAAAGTCATTTACCACTCAGTGGATGACTCTCTTTCCAACCAGTGATGTACTCAAGCCAAGGTTGAAAATTTACCTACAACATCTTCTGTTTCCATATCGTAATATTTTCTTGTCTCCTTAACTTTCCGAGATCATTAACAGGAAGTTTGAAGCTACTCTAGTGACCTGCTTGCTTTTTGATCCTCATTTGAAGGTTATTCTTGTTCATTTTGAAGTCATTCAGGCACATATTTTATTTGTTGTTCTCCATTTTCACCTTCTCAATATCTTTTGTGATTGAACAAATACATCTAGAGATATTTATCTGGCTCAACTTCGTGACTACTGAATCCTGACAATACTTTTTTGTTTTATTTTGCAATGTCTAGGTAAGGATTGCATCTGCGTCAGCTCTTGCCACCATGATGGATGGGCCTTCATCTATTTTCCTTCAAGTGGCAGAGTACAAGGAATCCACCAAATATGGATCGTTTATGCCCCTCTCCAATTCCCTTGGTCTAATATTAATGCAACTCCATACAGGTACCTCAACGACATTATTTTTCTTACCCTTTTTCTTCTTAGTTGGCTATTAGTTATTCCTTGTTGACCAAGATTTTTATGCCTTTCATATGGGTGTAGGCATTCTACATTTGATTCACAGTGATAATCATGGTAGATTGTTGATTCAGCTGTTCAAGATCCTCTTGCTTCTGATATCAAGCACACCGTACGTACATTTCTTCTGTGTTTTCTCTTGTCAGCTCCTCATGATTAATGATTTTCGTTTTATTGTAAAAGTATTGTATCTTTATAAAGGTACAGTATTTGGATATCCGTTATCACAAAACCTTAATGGCTCTTAATTAAGGTTTACTGAGTAAGTGAATTGCAAGAGCTTCATGAATACGTGTGTAGACCCAGTCCCGTTTAGCTGATGTTATTTCTTGTTAAAATTTGCAAATATTTTGGGGTCTTGTATGAGATTTTCATGTGTTCTTTATTGTTTGTTACCATTTTCAGTTACTCGAGAATGCCGGGAGAATTGCTGCCAAAAGTTATAATGTCTCTGCATGCTAGGATTAATGAGGGGTTTCCTTTCAAAAATGATAAAACTGGTCTGCTGGTTAGTGCTTCCTTTCCCTTATGTTGTGTTGTCTGTTTGCTGTCTTTGTTTTTGATGAAGATATGAATCCACGTTTTCATATCTAGGTTTTCTGTCTTGGACGATCCTAGTTTCCATTAGGTAAAGTCATAGGATTTAAATTAATTTTAGTCACATATATAAACTTGTCGACTTAGGGAAGCAATAGGAGGAGAAAGATATTGGGATTTCTTTGGACGGTACAGACATTGGACAAGGGTCTATAGTCGTGTTTGGGAGAGTTTCTATAGATCTTCTTCCTTCATTCATCCAACCAAAGAAAGAATCACACCTTGAGACTCTTTTCAATAGAGGATTCTCAGCTCTCAACCCAATACCTAACCCATACCAATACAATTCTCACATTTTCTCCAGTCTCTCTAACCCTTCCCACATTTGACCTAGATGGTTGGTTATCCCGAGCTGGGTACTCAGGCTTTTAACTTGCTTCTGCCTTTGTCTTGCTGAATAACTTTCTTCCCTGAACTCAAGCTTCTTCTCTTAAAAATGTGTTGGTCCTGTGAATGCCGTACCTATATCATACTTTGTTTTGTATAGGTTGCCGCAATAGGTTGCCTGACAGCTGCATTCTCTACCTTTCCTCCTCAAATGAAAGTACATAATATGCTTTTAGATGAGACATCAGCAGGTTGACCTCATCGTTGTGTTCCATTGTGACGACTGTCCTAATCATAATCTCATCTTAATATTTGACATTCTTTCTTGAAGTCTTTTCAGGATTCGATGGATGTGAATGGAATTCAGGAGTTCTTTCTACTTTGTTTCGTTTTGCCGAGCAATTTTCTGACGCATCAACATGCATTGAGGCTCTTCAGGTACTATGTGTGTTCTCATTATAGTTGTTTTCCCTTCTAAGGAGTTCTTATAAAAGTAGAAGGATAGACACACATAATAAATTTAATGATTTATACTCTTAACGTAACAAAAAAGTAACACATAAAATTATGTGAGACTGGGGCATCTTTAGCAATATGCTGAGTGTTTGTTTCCCTTTCATTTAACCTTATGCTATTCTTGCCAAAGTTTATAGTTCTTTTGTAGAGATTTTGATAATGAGAGCTGCTACATTGCATGTCCTGTGTTTTCATCCAAAAAATATGATTTTTGCGCAGGTCCTCCGAGTTGTGGCTCTAAATTACCCAACCTTAGTGGCAGCATATTGGCAACGGGTCTCTGTCCTTGTGTATAAAATTCTGCAGGCTGCTGTTGTTGAAGATTCTCCAATGACATGGAAGGCTTCAGTTAGAGAGTCTGTTGGGGACAAAGTTCTCACAGCTGCTATTAAGGCATGATTATCAAATAACTATGTTCTATATATTTAAAATTTAAAATTGAAAATATCTCCTATGTTCACTAGCTTCTGTGGAGCAAGGCCATTGATTGCTGATTGGTAGCATGCTTAGATTTAGTTTTGATTATGTCTGCTCTGGGAAAGAATCTGGCTTGACAGCTAAACCATTTGAGCAATGTCTTAGGGCCACGTTTAGAGTAAGAACTTACACAGGATTGTATATAGGTTTTGGATGGATGCCTTCGCGCAATATCTGGATTTAAGGGAACAGAAGATCTTCAGTACGATAGATTAATGGATACACCATTTACATCTGACTGCATAAGGTCAATAAGAATTTCATCTGCACCATCATATGGATTTGAGAATCTTGAATGTGGCCAAGAGCAGCCAATTTTTCAGGCAGGATGTGACCAATGGTCTGAGGCTATTCGTAAACATATAGTTCTGGTGTTACACCATGGTTCTGCAGTGGTGGGTCTAAAATCTTGACAAGTTTTTGTTTCTGTACAACTGATAGTAATCATTGTCGCAGTTGCTGTAGTTTGCATAATATCTGCGGTCCTGAATTTCTTCCTATATTTGGAAGGTTAGGAGCACTACAGTTACTTGCTTTGCTGGTATTACATCCTCCATATTTGTCTCTCTCAATAAGCAGGAAAAGGAATTTATTACTTCATCAATTGTAAGTATTGGAGCCTTGTTGTGATTGCTGGTATGACTATCTCGACTTTAGTTTTTAGAAAATGTGCATGACGTCTTTTCGTTTTTGTAGATAACCGCTGCATTGCATGACAAAACACCTTCAGTCAGATCAGCAGCTTGCCGAGCTATTGGTGTAATTTCATGTTTTCCAGAAACATCTTTAAGGTAACTTGACCCTTTGTCACTGTCTGTTGAAATCATCTGTTACTTGTCCCAATTATCCCTGGCAAGATATCCATGGTCAAGAATTTAAGGAACTTTGTTGATGCAGTGCGGAGATATATGAAAACTTTATCATAGCTGTTGAAGCGAATACCCGCGATCCCTTGACCTCGGTATTGCATTACTGACTTTCATTTGTATTGCATTTTATATTTACTTTTTGCAATGGGCTTTATGTTTGTCAATTCAGGTGCGTATAACAGCATCCTGGGCTTTGGCCAATGTATGTGACTCTCTGCGATACCGCATCGATGATAGTTCCTTTGAAGGTATTAATGCCGACGCTATAATTAGATCTGATCCAATTCTTGGATTTATTTTTAATTTCTCATCCTTAGTAGGATTAAATACAACTTCACAAGTTGTGGACGCACTAATAGAATGTGCTTTGCGCCTTACTGAGGATGGGGACAAGGTAATGAAAATCGTTCCCAACATATTTTGATAAATTAGTATCTCTTACTACTCGGTGATATGCTCCTCTATAAAATTAATTTAATTTTTTTCTCCTTATCTTGTTATCCAAATGTTTTGTTTCTCTGATAGATATATTCATTGCATTCGTCTGTTCCATATGTATGTCGAAACTGGCTAGCTGAATTTTTTTCTATGGTTCCCACATTAGTTTTTGGTATTGTAGTTATGTGCACATTTGCCAGCATCATTTGCAAAATTCTATTGTTAGGTTAAATCCAATGCAGTTCGGGCACTGGGGAGTATTTCAAAATATGTAAACTTGAGATGCAAGACAAGTATAAAGCCAGTGGGCCAAGATGTATTACCTTTTCCCCATCAACATTCGTCAAATTCTCACCATCTATCCTGCGCTGGAGATACAAGGTGGTTGGAGAGAACCGTTCAAGCATTTCTTTCCTGTGTTACTACTGGTAATGTTAAGGTATATCTTATTAAGTAGAAGTAAATGAGATGGTTTCATCTGGATGTGATCATGTGGGTTTCAATCAGTTTTAGTTCGCGTCAGCCTAGTTTTGTTTGAGAGAAGGCTTATTAAATACAAACCTAATTAATTTGGTTTGGTTTGATAAAGAAATCTTATACAGAAACGAATTCAGTTTGATCTGTTTGGTTGAATGTAGTTCGGTTTGTTTACTTACGCATCCTTAACAATATCTACTACGTACTTTGACTTCAGAAATTTGTACAGGTCCAATGGAATGTTTGTCATGCATTGAGCAATTTATTCTCCAATGAGGCAATAAAACTCCAAGATATGGATTGGTAAGCATCCTTTAGCTTTCTATTACCCAAGCTTCTCTCTTGGTGATCTTTACCAACTCCTTTTCTTTGCAGGGCTCCAAGTGTTTTTAGTATTCTACTATTGCTGCTTCGTGATGCATCAAACTTTAAGATAAGAATACAAGCTGCTGCCGCTTTAGCTGTTCCAGAAACCCCACTTGGTGACTTTTATACTATCCCTTTTCTCCCTTTTGTTGTAGCTATATTAAGTTGGAGAAGATAATTTTTTCGTCTCATATTGTTTGTGTTTTAGGGATTGTACTGTTTAGCTAATTTCTTTCTCGCACATAATGTATATGCAGCTTATGGGAGATCATTCCCTGATGTTGTTAAAGGTGTGGAGCATACTTTACAAAGTCTGCATTCTGACAGAGAGACGACTCCAGCAAATTTCAAATATAAGAGATCGCTTGAGAATCAGGTAAAGCCATGTTGGCGTAAATTTTAGGTTATTGATGAATGATTTATCTTAACGTGCAGTTGCCGTTTCAGTTAACCTCAACCATGCTGCATCTCCTGAGCCTAGTTTCAAGCTGTCATTTTGACGCGTTGACAGATTTTCTTTTGAGAGTAAGAAATTGGCAGCTATTGTTGTTGATACCACTGTTATCATTGCTTGATTTTAAAGGATTAGTGACTCAAATTTTCTTGTTGGTGTCGCATGAAACCCGACAGAAAGCCTCTTTTCTAGAGGGGTGGTTGAGAGGATTGTGTGTAACATTGAAGGAGGAAGACAATGCGTCTGGATCAAGCGGCACAAGCACTTCGGGTGAGAAGCAGAAGAAAGAGTTGATCTCTAGAGCTATACGGTCGCTTGCCAGAAGCTTAGGGGCTGGACATAGTTCTGAAATGGCTCTAAAGTTGCAGAAGTTAGATAGCAATGTGAATTGATCGAGCAGGCGATGCTTCTCAGGTTAAATTGGCCCTGCAATTTATAACACAAATGACCGTAAACAATCAACATATGTACATTAAGGAGGGTGTATTCAATCTTGTATTTTGAGTGATTTTAGTTTAGTTGAGTTTTATATAACTTTGGGTGATTTTAAGGAAATTGTTAAGATTTATTGTACAATCTTCCCAAATTCCACATAAAACCATGAGATTTAAAATTTTGTATTTTTAACTAAAGAAATCCACTAAAATCCACTCAAATCTTTTAAAGTCATCAAATCTCTTAAAGTCATTCAAAATTTAATTCTTAAAATGTTTTCCATAACAGGAGATTTTAAAGTAGATTTTTAAATCACTAGTTCAATAACATTGGATTTCATTAGACTTTTTAAAATTCATGGTTAAATAACAGAGAATTTGTTATTTTAACACAAATCACTCAAAATACAAGATTGAATACACCCCTAATTTTCAATGAAATTTTTTGTTAAAAGAATGAGAAAGAAATTGGCGGATCCCTCAAAATACAGAGCCTTAGAATACTAGAAGAAAGGAGTGAGTTATTTACCAGCATTCTTCTTACTCAATTCGATGGAATTGTTTGATCTTAAAGGGGATATGCGAAGGGTGGTATAAAATCGGTATACTTCCGACATCATATCCATAGTTAACACATTCATCATAATTAGAAGCATTTGACCTTTGAAAATAATATAGAAAACAAGATTTTTGTGTATGTAACCTATAATGTTTTGTGTATACCGTAAAAACCATGAAAAAATGAGATTTTATTTATTTCTCGGGTTTGTTGCATTCGTAGTCATTCTTGGAGTTAGCTGTCCTCTTTGTATTTGGCACAAGGTGCAACTATATCATTTAAGTATGAGATTCATCATTCTGTGGGAAACATTATCTTAGCTTATGCGGTACTTTAGGATGGTGAGGTCCCAAGAAAACAAAAACAAACGATGTATCTACAATAGGTATAGGGTATAGGGTTTAGGGTTTAGGGTTTAGAGTATAGAGTTGGGTAAGTGACAAACTCGAATGATAAAACTCGGAAATCCATCCGAAAAGTGGTGTGGAATACACCAAAAAAAAAAAAGAGATGAACGCATCTTATATATTTATATATAATCAATGTTTCTCTGGTTTGAATAAGCGAACCCTTTTAATAATATAAGTTGTTGACAAAAAAAAAATGATAAAGAGATTAATACTATAAACTTTATTAAAAAGAAAATAGTAAGATTGTTTCTCTTACAACCAGTTTGGATCTCTTTATAGTGATAAATCTCAACTAGTAAAAAAGAAACGAGTTTAAAATAATGAAATTAAGAAAAGTAAAGACCTAGGAAGAAAAACAAAAAAACAATAAAAATTTCCAATATATTAAATAGGAAATAAAACTAAATTAATTAAAATTCAAACAATTAAGCTCCAGCATCATTATGAAAGATTATATGTCTTTGTCTCTAAATGTGACTAACAACAATTGGTTCGATGCTATTGGAGATTCACTATTGAAATTAGGAGGTTTGAGTGATGATTTCCCACTTGAAACTTTTATAGTAGGTGGAGTTGCTAAGTATAAAGAGATAGATGTATGAAGAAAGCTCAAGTTTCTAAACTTCTTATGTGATGAATCACTTAGCACATGGTATATATATATATGCCAATACCAAATTTCTTGTAATTTATGCTTTGCTATGACTTATGACAAAGAGGCAAGAGAATGTTGTGTCGTTCTTATTCATCGATGCAGAGTATATATACATGAGTCTCTACAGCCCTAATACATTCTAGAATTATGGAAAATTAACATAATAGAAGATATTATATGATATTTACATAAGACTCCCTAATACTCCCCACAAGTTGGAGCATGGAGATCGTGAATGCCCAACTTGCGTTTAAGATAAGTGAACTGTTGTGGACCCAATGCCTTTGTAAAAATGTCTGCAAGTTGTTTGGTTGTACGAACATGAGTTGTGACAAGAGAACTATTCTGAATATCATCACTAAAAAGTGATAATCAGTCTCGAGATGCTTCGTCCGCTCGTGGAAAACGGAATTGGCTGCAATGTGTAAGGCGACCTGGTTATCATAAAACATATGCATCGGATTCGTGTGATCAAAGTCAAAACATTTAAGAAGCTCGCGATCCCCTTTCAATTCTCGTAGTGTAAAACCCATAGAACGATACTCTGCCTCATATGACGAAAATGACACTGTAGGTTGCTTCTTTGTCTTTCAAGCAATAGGTGAATTACCCAACATAATAACATACCCGATGAATGATCGTCGAGTGATAGGACATGATGACCAATCGGAATCGCAATGACCTGTGAGTCTCAAATCAGAATCTGCGCTCAATAAAATTCCTTGTCCTAGACAACCCTTGAGATAACGCATAACTCGTAGAGCTACATCCCAATGCTTGATACGGGGCTGTTGCATAATCTGAGCCAACATGTGGAAAACATAAGATAATTCGGGACGTGTATATGTAAGATAGACTAAACGGCCAACCATTCTTCTATACGCAGCGGCATCATCAAAAAAATTACCATCATCAACAGCCAATTTGTGGTCTTTTTCCATAGGAGTAGAAACAGGTTTACTTGCCAACATACCACATTCCGAAATAATATCCAATGCATATTTCCGCTGTGACAAGTAAATTTCATCTGGAGATTGAGAAACTTCGATCCTAAGAAACTATTTTATCAGACCTAAATCTTTCATATGGTAACATTGGCTGAGGTAACCCTTGAATTTTATGATCGAGTCATGATCATTTCCACCAACCAACAAATCATCAACATAGATTAAGACATAAAGTCGCATAGAACCCCTAGCCAAGGTAAAAAGAGAATAATCATGTTTGCTTTGAATAAAACCATACCCTTGTAATGCCACAGTTAGCTTGGAAAACCAGCAATGCGGTGATTGACGCAATCCATATAACGACTTCTTAAGTCTACAAACTTTGTTCGGGTTAGCCGATGAAAACTCCGGAGGTAATCGTATATACACTTCCTCATCAAAGTCACCATGGAGGAATGCATTATGAATATCCATCTGGTGAACTTCCCACTCCTTCACCGCAGCAACTTAAAGAAACATTCGTACTGTTGTCATCTTGATAACGGGAGCAAAGGTCTCGTCATAATCAATACCTGCTACTTGCCGGTTTCCAAGAGTAATCAGTCTTGCTTTATGGCGTTCTATATCACCATTGAATTTATATTTAATTGTAAAAATTCATTGACACCCAATCTCCTTCTTTCCTGGTGGAATATCTGTGACAATTCACCTCCCATTGTCCTCGAGTACAGTGACTTCACACGACATTGCAGCTTTCCAAATTTTATCTTTAACTACTTCAGAATAAGAACTCGGTATATGACCAGCCGTGATAGCTGCAAGAAATCCTTTCTGCGAGGTCAAAAAATTTTCACACGTCACATAATTTGAAATAGGGTATTGGACCATACCTTGAGTGAGATGCTGTGGGAGTTGGAGTTGATGAGAGTGGCAGGGGGTCCGTGAAACATTGTGTAGTATATAACACATAATCTTTGAGACGAGTGGACTGGAAGTTTTGTCTTTTATCCAGTGGCCAAAGAAGTAGCACCACCAACAACATCAGACGTAGAAGATTCAGCCTCTATATTCACGGGATTTGAATCAACAACAACATCAAACTCAGCTTCTACACTCCCCCTGACTTCACGCGGTATAAAACTAGAATCTTGTTGAATATCCTCAAAAGTATCATCATAATTCGCACTAAGAGATGGCAGAATATGTGATGTATCCGAATTCCTCTGAACTTAAAGAAGCAAACGGATACTTAGATTCATGAAACACCATATTCCGTGAAACAAAAAAATTCTCTCGTCTCAATATCATACACACACTAACCCTTTTGACCAAACGGATATCTCATGAATACACACAGCGGCTTTGTTCACCAAACTTATCTTTGTCACGTGACTGTTTATGAGCGAAACACAAACTTCCAAAGACCCTTAGTGTAGTGAAATCTGGAGCTACATTATACAACATCTCAAAAGGTGATTTCCCATGAAGTAAAGTTGATGGAGTACGATTAATAAGATGACATTTTGTCAACACACATTAGCCCCAGAAAGGAGTAGGTAGGCTTGCTTGAAACATCAAAGATCGAGCCACATTGAGTATGTGTCTGTGCTTTCTCTCAACCCGACCGTTCTGTTGAGGTGATAAACACACGATGTCTGATGCAAAATACCTTTAGTTGCAAAGTATTCTTTTCATACACATAAATTCTCCTCCATTGTCACTCCGTACGACACAAACCTTCTTATCAAATTGTCGCTCCACCAATTTGAAATTTTTTTTAAGTGTCGTAGCTACCTCTCTCTTCGTTGATAATAAATATACCCATACCACCCGAGAATAGTCATCTATAATAGTCAGAAAATAAGCTGCACCTGATGTTGAAACAGTTTTATAAGCACCCCAAATATTGCAATGAATCAAATCACAAACTCCAACAGCTTTATTAGAACTTTCATGAAAGCAATCACGGGTTTTTTTCGCCCTTAAACAAATATCACAAACCATATCAGTCTTGACTTGTTTCCCAACATAAAAAAACTCGATAAATAAGATAAAACATGACTTGAACGATGACAGAGACGACGATGCCATAAATCATGTGAACCCGAAACCACTGCTCTGTTAACCTTAGTGCTGATCGACTTCTTAAGTTTTCCATAATACACCATCACAGTGTCACCATGTTGCTTACAATTAGCCAAGGCAGCTCGAAGTTCACTGATTCTTGGTCCATTCCCCGTCGAAAATTGCAGCTTAAAATCTGCCCACAAAACCCGAGCTTCATCCACCATTGAGATCGAAGTTCTCAACGTGGGTTCTATTGTATTCATCATCCAAGCCACCAACATCGAATTGACAACATCCCATTGCTCAATATTTTCCTCTGTTTCAGGTTTCTTCATGGTCCCATCAATAAACCCTAGCTTTCTCTTAGTTCGCAAGGCATTCCACACATGCTTGGCCCAATCCTCATAATTTTCCCCTCTCAATTGAATTGTGGTGATCAAGTTTCCTGGTCCATCGGAAGGATGCAGATAAAACGGTGACAAAACAACTTTGTCTTGTGTCTTTTCCGCCGCCGCATCCTGCACCAACTCTTCTTCTGTGGAACCTCCACTACCACCTCCTGTTGCCATCAATATTAGTTTTGAATCTTCTTCCCAATTTCAGTCATAATGATTTCAATGATCTCCTCTCTGATACCATGACAAAGAGGCAAGAGAATGTTGTGTTGTTCTTATTCATCGATTCAGTGTATATATACATGAGTCTCTGCAGCCCTAATTCATTCTAGAATTATGGAAAATTAACATAATAGAAGATATTATATGATATATACATAAGACTCCCTAATAACTTAAAACCTATGTTTGAAAATTTCAAGCTAAAAAGGAATTATATTAAGAACGAAAATGAGAAGTGTGAAACTAAGGATGTGAATCATGGGTTTAAGCCCACTAGGTACCCAAAACCTGGCTAAAAGTTTTAGTCCACAGACCTGTTTTTCTAATTCAAAAAAATGCGGGCTTAAAACGGGCAGGTCCCATTTACACAAAGTCTCACACGGGTTTACTCTATTGGGTTATGAGTACCTGTCGGGCTTTTTTTTAGTCTCTGTTAGTGCAAACGACGACGTTTTATATTTTCTCCCCCAAAAGACACAAAAACAAACCCTAATTCCTAATTTGTCTGAGACAAGATCTCTCTCAATTTCAAGCGATTCAAGACAAAAGCTTGAAGAGACAGAGTCACCTTCTGGATCTTATTTGTCTGCCATTGTTGGTTACAGATTGAGGTTTATCTTGTCGATCTCGAGGTGGGTATATTGTCTATTGCTGACATTCGTTCAGGATTCATAACATAGATTCATTAAACTAGTCCGAAATCTGTAAGTTAGTATTGGAAATTAGTGTTATAACACAAAATCTCAGTTCTCTACGGCTTGGAGAACTATTGGTGTGATTTCTCTTTATGTGGTATGTTTAAAGTCTTGTCGTAAGAATTTTGGAAGTTTTGGTGTTTGGGTTGTTTCAGTCTTCTTCTCTGCCATTTTAATTATGTCTCAGAAAAATAAAATTTTTTGGCAATTTCAATAGTGGGTTCATCTTTGTAGACTATCTCTATCGACTAGGTTTTCATGTTTATGTTGGGTCTAGTTGTTGTGGAGTTATTTGTAGAAAAGCTTGGAACTATATCCTAATTGTAATCATTTAATCTATGAGTATATTGGTAGCTTCGTAGCTTTATTCTTACTGGCCATAGGTGATATATCATGGTTTTACGGTTTTTAACCATGATATAGGAGTCGTTTTTAGAGTTTTTATAGAGTCTTTAGAGTCTTTTCGAGTCTTTTAGAATCTTTGCAGGTCTAGGAGCGTTTTGGAATTATTTGGAGATCATGTGACATTTTGGAGCAAGCCGAGAAGCTACGCTGAAGAAACAAACTCCGAGAGAAAAATTGGTGTGGGTGTCGATCGACACCAACCCCTGGTGTCGGTCGACACCAATATCTGACGGCAATTGAATTTCCCATCTTTTGAAGTTTTGAAGAATTGCAAATTCTGCCCAGAAGTGTTCCCTGTTTACAGAAAAAGCCCAAATCGTGTTTTAGTCTATTTATAGGATTTTAAGGTCATTGTTTAGACCAATGCTTGATTTTTGAGCAGCCACCTTTTCAGGGATTTTTGGAGAAGATTTCTAAATTCTTTTCTTCTTCTTTTTATCTTCTCAATGCAATTTATTTCATTCATGATTTGTGTTTCATTTATCATGTCTGAGTAATCTCCCTGTTAGGTTTAGGGTTTTCAAAGAAATTCATGAATTGTTAGGTTGTTAGATTGTTAGGATTGAATCAATAGAGTTCTTCATATAGATTGTGTTTATTGCTTATTCTAGCTTAACTACCTAGAATCTGATCTTAGGTTGATTAGTTGACACGAGAGTGTAATTGATTGCATGAACTATCTTAGATGAGCAAAATACCCTATTCGCAAAGAAATTTGGTTTAGGGATTTTGTGAACATATCAAACCTGAACTTTAATGCTTGTTTAATTTGAAGAATTCGCAAAGAAATTTGGCATTCTAAAATTTAGGCATAGATAATATTCGCAACGAAAGTTGGTTGATTTTACATTAGTGATTTGAGTTCTAGAACGGTTCTTAATTACAATCCTGATAATTGTTTTGTTCTGCAATTCTGAATTTTCTGAGAATTTCCCTAAGTCTAGTCTTTTTCCTCATTGAGTTTACATCTTTTACTTTTTACTCTGTTAGTTTTACATTTTATCTTTTGACATTTAGCTAAATTTCCAATGCTAATCTATTGCGTGAACTAATGTCCTTGTGGATTCGATCCCTAAGTACTACACTGATCTCTTAATTTGAGACATTAGCTCTACGGTAAATTTGAGCATATCAAATTTTGGCGCCGTTGCCGGGGACTCTTGATACACCATTAGATTTCAGTTAGAATTTAGTCTAAATTCTTTTTACTATTTACTTACGTTGTTTTTGTTTTTCTTTTCTCTTTGTGTTTTAGGTTTATGCCTAATCGCAAAACCAGGAGCAATAAAGATCTTCAGCTCGCCAATCCTTTTAACCAGGACATAGCAAGGAAAGAACGGACAAACCGAAAAGCTAAGAAACTAGCTATGATGGACAACGTTGTTGTGTTGGTAAGGGATGAGGCTGGAATTCTGCGGGATCAAGAGGGCCATGTGCACAACGAGCAGGGTTAGAGACTAGATGTAGAAGGAAACGTGATGGTAGAACATGCCGCTGGTGTCAATCGACACCCACCTGCTATTGAGGCTCCGGATGTGCAAGCTGCAGCTGCTGCTGCTGTGGTTGCTCGTGGAAGGACACTAGGAGACTACAACAGACCGGATCAGTTCTATGCTAATCGGGCCGCGATCATACCCCCTCCGTTTCAGAGAAACGACTTTGAGCTTAAACCCTCATACTACACTCTCGTGGGACAGCATCCTTTCCATAGTCTTCCTGATGAACAGCCCATGGATCATAATGAAAGGTTTGAGGACCTTGTTACTAGCATCAAGGCTAATGGGGTGTCCAATGATTTCCTATTCTGCAAGCTCTTCACGTACTCTCTTGCTGGGGAAGCGGCTTACTGGCTCAAGCAGTTAAAGCCAGGATCTCTAACTACTTGGTGGGAGACCAGGAATTAGGCCTGGGCACTCGGTTTTTTCGGGTTTTTCGGTTTTTGATTTTTTCGGTTCTTAATTTTTTTTCCTGAATTGGACCCGAATAATTATTCGGTTCGGGTTATTCGGAGCTACAGTAATTTGGTTCGGTTATCTGATTTATTTGTCCATCCGAATTAAACCCAAAAAAACCTAAATCAGTTATTAAAACATGATATCGACCGAAATAGACCAAAACATCAGTAGATAATTACACAAGTATCCGTAGATCATTATAGACATTTAGTGAGACAAAAACATAAGCTTTGCATAGTTAGTAATTAGTAACTCTAACGTCTAACCTCTAAAGTTAGGAGTTACACCAAAGTCAATAGAATTGGGTCATTACCCTCCAATGTTCCAAAGAAAGAAGGTATTGACTCAATACCATCCATTGATAGGGCTGCAAGCTGCTAATCCACATCCAAAACGACAAAAGAGCAGCGTCTATAATCCGTTGTTAAAGCTGATAATCCACATCAAAAAGGACAAAAAGCAGCTTCCTAATCCTACCTGTAGCATTGAAATTTGAGAACAAAACATAACAACTTAACCAAATACATTGAATCAGACAAACCAAAGTAGGAAAATTAAGAGACTTAACTTATACCAAAAAGAATCATAGACGAGTGGCCATTGAATTCCGAGAATCTACACAAAGTCACAAAGTAAACATATGGTTAATATATAGGCAACTTAAACTTGTATATAAAATATAATTTGGTTATACTCACCAAGAGACTCAAAGAATACAACTTCTTCCAACATTTGCACCAAGTTTGCAATCTCTGCTTGTAATTTAAAAGAAACCCGCAACCATTGTCGAGTACATAACAGTACCTCAACCATATAAGGAGTTAAAGAACTCCTATAAGGATCCAATACTCGGCCACTAGTACTGAAAACTGACTCGGAAGCAACTGATGAGACTTGAATTGCTAAAACAGCTCTAGCAAGCTCAGATAAGATAGGAAATTTTTGGCTATTACACTTCCACCATGAAAGAACATCATAAGGAAAACCCAAAGTAGTCTCCACTCTAACTTCAGTTTTTTATGACAAATAGATTTCCAACTCACTGGAACCATCTACTTGACTCTTTGAGTTCACCATCTTACTGTAAAGTAAATCCATCCGCTCACATCCATCCTCATCATCATCATCTGATAAATCTTGTATAGTAGGTGCTGGCTCATAGTCTGCAGTTTCTTCAACCTCGACTGGTTTTCCAACTCTCAAATTATATTCCTCATACAGCTTTGTCATCACATCTGAAACTGAAGCCTTAAGCTGCCTTGCTTCTATAGTATCCTTACCATAAAGCTGTTCAAAGCAAAGAGTAGCAAACTGCAACTTGTTGCAGGAATCAAAGACACTTGCCACAATTACAAGGGGATTCATATTCATCAATCCATCCCAATATTTCTCAAACTTATCCCTCATAACATGTGCTTGCTTTCTAACCTCCTCATTACTATTCCCACACTTAGTAATGAGACTTCTTTCAATGTTGACAATCTCATTGTAAGAAAGTGTTGAAGTCACTAATGTGGAGGCCGAGAATGTTAAGGTACTCTTGTAGAAAATCTTTAAAAATATTACCAACCTGGAAACTTCATCCCAATCAGCAGCAGTTGGTGGTCCAACTCGTTTTGTCTTTGTCTTCTCATCCTCTTCCTGAAAGTAATCCTCATAAAACTTGTCGTCTTTAAGCAACTTCTCAAAAGCAACTCTTAATTTTAAAGCAGAAATCAACATAAGATATGTTGAATTCCATCTTGTAACAACATCCAAAGGCAAGCAGCCTCTACAAATATTTCCTGTATCACACCTCAGTGCAAATGACTTCAATCTAGTGAAAGATGATCAGACATACTTAATAGAATTCCTAATAGCAACAATACTATGCTTTGCCTTTTTCAGACCATCTCCAACAATGAGATTGAGGATGTGGGCACAACATCTCATATGCATCAATTCACCATCTCTTACTAATGCATCTGCTCCTCTCAGATTTAACTCATCCTTAAACACCTTCAAAGCTTTGTCATTACTTTTAGCATTATCTACTGTAACACTAAACACTTTCTCAACGCCCCATTCTTCTAAGCAATCCAAAAGCTGTCCTGCAATGGTCTCTCCTTTGTGATCAGTGATGACCTTGAAGCTAAATATCCGTTTCTGCATTTCCCAATTCCTATCAATCTAGTGACATGTTATGACCATGTAGTTGTAAGAGGTAGTGTTAGATACCCATATATCTATGGTGAGAGAAACCCTTTGTTTCTCAACACTAAACAGATGTTTCAGCTCATCTTTCTCCTGCAGATACATCCCAACAATATCTCTACAACATGTTCTTCTAGAGAAGGTCTGGTACAAAGGCAAGATATTGAAACAAAAACGCTTCCACCCCTCAGATTCTACAAATGAAAATGGCAACTCATTCACTATCACCACTCAGAATCTTTTGCTTCTCCCTTTCATCAAAGTCTTTAAACATTTTACATCTGTTTATGTGACCTCTCATCGGACTAGTGCCTACTGTTTTGGTGTCACAACCTATCTCTACACCACAATACCTACAATTGCTCTTCTTATCATCATCTGCTCTTTGAATAAAGTGTTGCCATACCTGGGCTCTCTTAGCATATTTTTTCTTTGGTTTCGGAGGCATACCAGATTCTGGGGTTGTCCTCTTCTTCCCACTCGCAACACCTTCTGTGATTTCAGGTTCCTCACCCTCTGTCTCATTGTTGTCGTGAGAAGCCATCTACAAAACTCACAAAATTTTAGCATTAGATCCCGATAAACACTACGACAACAAATGCAGAAATAAAAAACCATAAGAAGAAGAACAAAAAAATCGATTTGAAAACAATTAGGGTTAGGTTTTGAACTTCGAAATTCATCATTTACGAGAAGGAGGAAAAGCTTAAAGACAATGATGAAACCAAGTGCTCTCAATTTCATCAGATTAATGAGAGTATGAGAAAAATTAAGAGCTTACCAGTCGGATTAGGGTATGAAGTCGTCAGACAAAGGAGCTTCTTCTGGATACAATTGAGAGCAAGAGACGAGTTGTAGAAGACGATGATGGAGAAGATGATGATGGAGAAGACAATGTGATCTCGAATTAAAATGGTTAGCTTTCACGATTTTTGGTTCTCGCAGAGAGTGGTAGAGAGAGGCAGCCTCGATGAAAAGTTAAAAACGTAGAAAATGAAAGAGGATTAGGGTTAGTGACATTTTATCCCTTTATACTTCGGTTTAGGTGAAACCGATCGGATATGCTCTACCGAACCGAACCAAATATCTAACCGAATGCTAAAATCAAATTTGCCGATCGGCTTGCTCTCCTTCAAACACTCGGCGCCGATAACCGAATGTTTTGGGTTCCTCGGTTCGGTTTAACCGATTTCTGCCGAAAGCCCAGGCCTACCAGGAATGCCTTCTTGAATAACTTCTATGATGATGCAAGGTCCGAGGACGTGAGAACAAAGATCTCCACTTTTTCTCAACAACCAGCTGAAGCATTCAAGGCTGCTTGGGTACGATTCAGAGCTTATCAGAGAGATTGTCCGCATCATGGGTTCAGTGAGGTACAGTTGTTGGGTATCTTCTTCAGAGGTATAGATTGGAGGTATCAGATGGCTCTGGATGCTGCAAGCAATTGTAACATCAACACCAGGTATCTCGAGGACGCCATCATTTGCTTCGAGAGAAAGAAGCAAGCGGAAAACTCTGAGGGTGGTCAGATTGCTTAAGTGAAAGCTAAGCTAGATTATGTGCATAATATTCTCGTGGGTAAGAGATCAGTTCACTTTGCTGCTGAGGTTGAGACTTTTGAGCCAGTGGAAGAGGATTGCAACTATGTCATTGGAGCTGGATTTCAGGGTCCGAGATATGTTAATGCACAGAGGAGTGCCTTCACAGAAACCCAAAGCCTGAGTACCAGAAGAGTAGTTTCACCAGGAACTATGGTTCTTCTTCTTACCAAGCCCCCCCTCCACCCAATTTAGAGAGTGAGGTTAAGTTTATGTTGGAGCGGATTCTGGAAGGTTAGCAGAAGATCACAGTGGATTTCAACCGAAAGATCGATGCACTGTACACTGATTTGAATGGAAAATTCGAAACTCTGAGCACTCATGTCAAGAAGCTAGACACTCAAGTTGCTCAGACCACTGATTCCGTAATAAGACAAGATGGATTCCTTCCTAGAAGGACTGAGAACAACCACAGAAGTGCATGCAATGCTGTTTTGGTGGAAGATCGGGATGATCTCAGTAAAATTGAGGGGAATGGTGAGGATTTTGACGTTTTATACTCAGTTTTGGTCGACACCAATCAGTGGTACCGCTAGACACCAGCCAAAATTCTTGAGAAATCGAGTCAAGACGGAGAGAAATCGACCCCAGTCAATACTAAGGACTCGTCACCAGCGACAAGTGTCGACCAATATTACCTAGATGTCGCGACAAGTGTCGACCAATATTACCTAGGTGTCGATCGACACCCCTTAGAGGATTTAGAGAATTCGACGCAAGATGGAGTAAAATCGACTGAGCTCGACACTAGAGTGTCGAACGACACCAAGGGCGATCTGAACTGAAATCCATCAACAATCCTCAAGTCGGAGAAAGAGTGTATAAGCCTAAGGTTCCCTATCCAAAGGGTCTTAGGAAGTCTAAATAGGAGATAGAGGATGCTCGATGGAAAGCAATCATGGACAAGGTGGTGATTGAGATGTCTCTACTTGATGCCGTCACGATTTCACCTCCACTTAAGAGGTATGTGAAGAGAATGGTTACAAATGGTCTGAGTCCTGAGGAAGGAGCTTTACTTACCAGGGACATCTTCGCGCATATCTTGCATGAGACCCCACAGAGAAAGAAAGAAACGAAGCAGAAAGTGGTAGTCTCTGAACAAGTCAGAACCATGATTCAGAGTAAGATTCTAGACAAGCTACTTGATCCGGAAAGTTTTGTGCTAGATTGCTCAATCTTCACAGGACGATTTTTGCATTTTCTCTGTGATTTTGGTTCCGGTATTAACTTGATGCCTCACTCTGTTGCTGTACACCTTGGGATAACTGATTTTAAGCCAACCAGGATCTCTCTCATCTTGGCGGATCGATCCAAAAGGATTCCAAAAGTTATCTTAGAAGATGTTCCAGTGCAGATTGATGAATGCATGATTCCTACAGACTTTGTGGTCTAGGAATATAAAGAGGAACCCAAGGATCCTTTGATTTTGGGCCGACCCTTTTTAGCTATAGCAGGGGCTCTGATTGATGTGAAAAAGGGACGCATAGCTCTGAATGTGGGTGATCTGGTCATGAATTTTGACATGGACAAGATGAGGAAGCCACACACCATTGATGGATAGACATTCTCTGTAGAGATCTCCACAGACATTACTGCTGGGTATGTCAAGGAGTTGGGTCCAAGTGAGCAAGTGAATAAGCAAGCTATTGCGCTTGAGGATTGGTGTGGTGATCATCTTTTCAGTACTCGGCTTCAGGAAGAGGTTTCACTCAGTGACAAGTTGCCAGAGGATGATTTTTTTGAGATGAAGATAGGGATTGCAAAGAAGAGTTGCAGAAAAAGTGCAGAGATCCGAGCTATTGACATGGTGTCGATCGACACCACCCCTAGTATCAGTCGACACTCTCCACGAGTTGACCCAAATTTACTCCAAAACACTGTTTTCAGGTTGATTCTCTTGCTGCTCGTCCGAGACCTGTTGTACAACAGAAAGCTCCACATCCCACCCACCATTCACCTCAGAGAGAGCAAAGGTACGCACATCCTAATCCCAAAACATCACCTTTCATCAATAAGAATTTCAAAGGTACAAAAACTGTTTTGCAGTTCACTAAACTGTTTTGCAGTTTTTTTGATGATTGTGCAGGAAAAAAGAGTATACCACCCAAGATTAAGTCCCGTCCTGCTCCTATTCCTCACTTCCTTGGTCGTTCTCACGTACCCATGCCTATACACCACCATGGATGATGAGACTAATCTCGAGGAAACATTCATTGCCACCCTCTGCTCCACCTGATACATGAGCTCCGCTACAGTCCAGCTAATGACTGAAAACAAGCGCTTAGTGGGAGGCATGTCACTTGTACGTTTTCCTATTTTATTTTTATTATTCATGTCTTTTCTATTTTATTTTTTATTTTGCCAACCCTGGGTTTGGTGCCACTGGGGACAGTGTCATTTAAGTCTGGAGGAGGTAGTTGCTGATGTTGTGTTTGTTTTTGAGAGTCAGTCGTGTCAGTTTTATTTCATTTTTATTGAGTCAAAACTTTGATTTGGATATAACGACCTCTCTTCTTAGTCTATGTGCTTGAGTGATTAATGATGCAGATTTAGTTCAGATTCGACTAATGAAAAATCCGAAATCTGATCAGTAAACTAGAAAAACCCATATTTTGCAACAGATTCCACAAAAGTCGAAGCTAATTTCTAAGCTCTTCCTTTTATCTCATCGATGCACCTGGTGTTCATAGGGCTTGACTCCTCGTTCTTACCTGACAAACGAAAGCCTAAGTAAAAAGTGATGGTATTCCTCTCCCTTGTTCTGTAAAAAGTGTGTGTTTAAAAGCAGAAAAGATGATATGATTTTCTTTGAGTAAAGGGATAGGAAGATTTCCAACGATCCCATTATTTTACTTTGAAAGGAATGATCACACGAAAGTTGGAATCGAGGTTAGGAAAATTTCATGTGATACCATTATTCGCCTATACTTTCGATAAAAAAAAAACAACACAAACGATGTTGAGAAAAAAACAAATATGGGGGAGAGAAAGAGTACCAAAGGTTGTGAAAAATAGGCTGCTTTGTTATGGTATTGAACGGGAATGAGTCTAGAAGGTTCTTAGCACTGATTTCATTGATGAGACCCAGCGATGAAGGTTAATGGAAAATGTTGTGAAATTGTGAGGTGAATTTGGGATACAGAAAAAGTCTATGGAGGAGTACATGGTGGTTGAATTTTAATTAGTCTGCTAAGCATATGGATATGGTTTGAATGCTCAATGCAATGGTCTAGAAGAGAGAGACTTTCCGCGTTTTTCAAACTTCTTTCACAGACTAAGTTTCTGTTTCGCTTGAGGGCAAGCAAAGGCTAAGTCTGGGGAGTTGATATATCATGGTTTTTACGGTTTTTAACCATGATATAGGGGTCGTTCTTAGAGTTTTTATAGAGTCTTTAGAGTATTTTTGAGTCTTTTAGAGTCTTTGCAGGTTTAGAAGCGTTTTCGACTTATTTGGAGATCATGTGACGTTTTGGAGCAACCCGAGAAGCTACGCTGAAGAAACGAACTCGGAGAGAAAAATTGGTGTGGGTGTCGATCGACACCAATATCGGACGGCAATTGAATTTCCCATCTTTTTGAAGTTTTGAAGAATTGCAAATTATGCCCAGAAGTGTTCCCTGTTTACATAAAAAGTCCAAATCGTGTTTTAGCATATTTATATAGGATTTTAAGGTCATTGTTTAGACCAATGCTTGATTTTTGAGCAGCCACTTTTTCAGGGATTTTTGGAGAAGATTTCTAAACTCTTTTCTTCTTCTTTTTATCTTCTCAATGCAATTTATTTCATTCATGATTTGTGTTTCATTTATCATGTCTGAGTAATCTCCCTGTTAGGTTTAGGGTTTTCAAAGGAATTCATGAATTGTTAAGTTGTTAGATTGTTAGGATTGAATCTATAGAGTTCTTCATATAGATTGTGTTTATTGCTTATTCTAGCTTAGCTACCTAGAATCTGATCTTAGGTTGATTAGTTGACACGAGAGTGTAATTGATTGCATGAACTATCTTAGATGAGTAAAATGCCCTATTCGCAAAGAAATTTGGTTTAGGGATTTTGTGAACATATCAAACCTGAACTTTAATACTTGTTTAAGTTGAAGGATTCGCAAAGAAATTTGGGATTCTAAAATTTAGGCATAGATAATCTTCGCAACGAAAGTTGGTTGATTTTACATTAGTGATTTCAGTACTAGAACGGTTCTTAATTACAATCCTGATAATTGTTTTGTTCTATAATTCTGAATTTCCTGAGAATTTCCCTAAGTCTAACCTTTTTCCTCATTGAATTTACATTCTTTACTTTTTACTCTGTTAGTTTTACATTTTATCTTTTGATATTTAGCTAAATTTCCAAACTGCTAATCTATTGCGTGAACTAAAGTCCTTGTGGATTCGATCCCAAAGTATTACACTGATCTCTTAATTTGAGAGAGTAGTTCTAGGGTAAATTTGAGCATATCAATAGGGTTCTCCTCTGCTATGCCATATTCTTGCTACTTTTTATCTAATTGTTTAATCTAATTGGGAAAACCTCACATCTCTATATCTTGTTTAATCTAATTGTATATGAAGAGGCGAACACTGAGGACTTCGTTTAATCTAATATGTGTTGTGTTGTGGCTGCTAATTGGTGATCTGTGGAATAAACGTTTCTCTGCTTTACACTTTTTACATTGCCAGGTAAGCTTATGTTGCCTACCTAAGCACATTGTCGCTGTTATTGTATTATCTCTGAAGGGTTATGTACTTATGTTATACGAATATAACATGAACTAGAGTTTCTATATATTTTGATTATTAACAGTTGTTGCCTAACTTTAGAATTTCAGTTGAAAGCCGGAAACGTTGTATAAGACATTTTATGTTACTTAGTTAGATACTTAAGGCTGGATTTTTAGTAACCAAACTGGAAATTTTGTGGCTAAGTGGTAGTAACTAAACTGGATTTTTTTTCTTTGTAGAATGGATTCGCAATCAATAGAAACAATGTCAGCTTTGAATGCTGAAAATGAGTATATGGCAATGAATGAGGTGGCTGAAACTCAAGCGGCAACACAAAGTGAAACGCAACCTACTCAAGTGACTAAAACAATATTTAACTCCAATAAACGCTTAAATTCTTATGTTTGGAAAGAGTTTATACCGATAGAGGTAGAATTAGATGTCGTTGCATTCATTGTGCTAAGAAGTTAATCACAGATACTAGTCAAGGAACATCGGCCTTAAAGCGTCACTTACAGAATTTTCCAAAGAGACCTCTAGGACTAAGAGAAGAAAGGTAATATGATCACAAAGTAGATCGTGATATGGCTAGTGAGATTATTTTATACCATGATTTGCCTTTCCAGTATGTTGAATATGAAAAAGTTAGAGCTGAAGATAAGTACTTAAATACGAATTGTCTGCCTATATGCAGACAAACTGTTGGAAATGATGTGTTTAAGAGGTATGAATTGGAAAAAAAAAAGTTGAAAAAGGTTTTTCCATAATTCAAAAGAAGAGTATGTTTTACAGCAGATTTGTGGACAGCTTGTGGCACTGTCATAGGGTATATCTGTTTGACAGCTCATTACGTTGATGATGACTTGAGGTTGAACAACAAGATTCGAGCTTTCTGTGATATGAAACCTCCACATACTGGTGAAGAATTAGCTAATAAAATTCTTAGTTGCTTGAAGGAGTGGATTATGGCGTAGAAACCTTCAGCTTCACAATCATCGCACACAAAACTGTGGCCAAGTTGACAGTTGGATCAGGGGGATCTCTAAACTCCTCCAGAAGATGCTTAACCCCATAAAACAACATCCACAACTCATCATCACACACCAAACCAGACTCTGCCGTGAAGAAGAATGTGTTGTTGACTATCTTCCCAACACAATGCCTGATCGTAGTGATTTTGGCACTGCGTGATGTATACGGCTCAGATCAAACTTGGGAAAAGACACATCCTCCCCTTGAAAAAAACCATAGATCTCGCAGATGATGTGTAGATGCAAAGAAAAATGCTTCTTGTCGAGGAAGAAGGTTAGAGTCCCTTCACTCGTTGCAGGAACCTTGGGATCCTTGTATGTGGGGCGACAAGTGGCAAGGAACTCCTGCACGAATTTCAGATACGTGTAATGATACAACCCGCACAATCGCCCCATACCCATCGTCTTAAACATCATAATAGCAACATAAAACAACCCAAGATCCTGCAACGCGTGCTCGTTACCAACCCGTGTTGGAAGAGTCTCAACCGTCTTCATGTCTGTAAAGAATTTGGTATCATGAACATCCATTTCCCAGTGATGGGTCGCAGGTGAGGATCCGCAGCTTGTGTCCTTGCGTTGTTGGAGATGTACTTCTGCTGGTCCAAACTACGTGCTGCTAGCGTGTTAGAATGCTTCCCGTAATGCTTTGATTGTTCCATAACTATAGAAGATATGAGTTCAAACAAATTAGCCATAAAATCAAAGGGTTGCAGTTCAAATAGCAACCTACAACTAACCAAGCTCTAAGCAACACAAGAACAATCACATAGGCAACAAATTCGATTCCTCTTTGCAAATACTAAGCATGGCCGATTCTAAACATTTGAGAGATTTAAACTTCGAATTCACCTATAACCCAGCAATTACAAGCACAAAACAAGTTCCCCAAACCATTCTAGACAATAATCGAGCACCAATGTATCATCAAACAACCATAAGCGCAAAGGGGGAAGAATTTAGAGCTTATACCTTTGTAGTTTAGAAAAACAAGTTCTAAAATCATAAAGAACTAAAAAACCGAGTGGATTAGAGCCAAAAATCATGAAAAATGGACAAGAATCGAACAAGTTATGGGTTTTAGGGAGTTAAGGTTCGTCGCAAGAGAAAGAGGAAGAAGAAGAAGGGCTGATCGACTCATTTCTCCGTGTTTAAACGCAGTTGATCCAGTTTAGACTGGTCGAAATCAAGTGAAAATGCGCAAGAAAGAACAACTTACCTGGGGATCGATCTGTCCGGAAGTTGGACCGATCGATCTGACAGCCTTAGGTCGAACGCATTGAGAATGGATCGATTTATCTGGATGTTGGACCGATCGATCCGACAACCTTAGTTCAAAATCGCTTATGTTCAATATGAGCAAAAGCATTAAATACATGGACCGATCGGTCTGTCCCTCGACAGAGGAGTGAACAGGAACCTAAAGAGAATAAAAGTACGGAAATAAAAGAATATATACAAATACCTGGTGGGCATGAGCATGGGAACTTGCTTCGAAACAAGGTCCACAATCATCCCTCTTCAGCTTAAGAACTTGAGTCTTGAGTCCTTTCACAACCTTTCGACCTTTTTCTATTAACCTTGAAGTAAGAACACTCCTAACTTTGGAGAAAGGTTTCGAGGTTCCTTTACATTGCACCTTATACTCAATGGTATCGCCTAGAAAATGCAGTGGTATCAAGGATATATAAGGATCTCCCTTGACCATTTTTGTCTTTACGTCGACCTTATCATCAACCCTCTTTTTTGGAGTGTGAGTATTTCCATCCAGGACCTTCTTGACCTCACTCCATCCAATGCATTTCCTTTCACGACTATAAGGTGGTGGTTCCACATAAAATGGCTCATCATTCTCCGCAACTTTCTCCAATAGCATCTACAATAACCACATTCGCCTCTTCATGATTGACCTTATCTGCTTCTTTGGGTTTGATTGCTCGAGTAATTACCCGATACACATAACCGCAAGGTAGTATATACAGGGTCGATCCACAAGGATCAATGGTACTCTAAAGACTTATGAGATTCGTAATTAGCTAAAATGGAAAGATGTTTGTTTGTTTTCATACTAGTAAAATAAAAACAAAAAGAAATAAACTCGTTTAAATATATGATAAAAGCATTGGGCCATAGGGTATCTCAGAGATCAATAAATGATGGAAATATAAAAACATAGAATTCGACAATTAGAACTGTTCTATAACACATGGATCACAAAATTAGACTAACCCTCTCTTAAGGCATTAGGCACTATATTCGACTACTTAACTACGAACTCCCGCTTGAAGCCTCCTAGCCAAATTTGTATTAATAATCAAGTCCATTAAGTTCACAAAGCGTTTTAACTTCAACCCCTGTTAGTGATATGTGTGTTTTTAGCGTCTTACGACCTGTATATAATTGTTGTTTTGAGTCTTTTATCACGTCTTTAATCGTGTTTTGTGTCTTTTTGGTCGATTTTTGAGTCTTATGCAGGTTGTAGGAGCTTTGCGAAAATTCGATCACTTCAGGCTTGTTCGGGTGAGAATTGGTGCATAAGGATGAGAAGTTGTCAACGGACCGATCGATCCACTTCTGGACTAATCGGTCCATCCTTTAGACGTAGGAGACAACTTCTAACAGACGCTGCAAGATCGATCCATCCACCTTTGGATCGATCCATCCACCTTTCAAAACTAATGAGACGATGCCCAACAGACGCTGATAAATATATCGGTTGACCCTCGGACCGATCGATCCACCTATAGGACGAGCGTGGATTCTCGACCAGACGTTGCAAGACCAATCAGTCCACCAGCAAAATCGATCGATCCATCCATCACTGACATATGCATTATTCTAACAGACGCTGTTGGACCGATCGATCCACCCTTGGATCGATCGATCCGAGACTTACGACTACAACTTTCTTTTCCTTCTTCTTTTAGGATTTCCTTTTTTGTAAGTGGTATATAAACCCCATGAACCTAGACTTTTAGAGACACGTTTTTTACAACTTTTCTACATCTCTTAGTTTTTTGGAGAGTTTTGCATTCACCTTATAAGCTACTCCTTGGGTTAGAGATTCATCCACCTTGACAGGTTGGAGAAGATTTCTAAACCCTATCTCTCGATTATGATTTCTACTATATCTTCTTCTGTTATTTCTTGCAATATATGTGAGTAGTCTCATAATTGGGTTTTAGGGTTCTAAGTACGAGTTTAAGGTTTGATGGTTAGTTCGATTGTTTGAGTTCTTATCCTTAGGGTTCTTTGATTCACATGGTCCTAATGCTGGAATTGGCTTGATCTCCCTGTTTTAGATCTTAGGTTTTTCTATGCATTGACCATGTTACAGATAGCCTGAACTAGTGTGAATTGAGCATTGTATGTCTAGCCAATGGAAGTTGATGTTAGAACGCTTTGTGAACTTATTGAACTTGTATGTTAATGCGAATTAGGCTAGGAGGCTTAAAACAGAAGTTCATAGTCGAGTAGTCTAATTTAGTGACTAAGACCTTGGAAGAGAGTTAGTCTAATTCTGTGTTCATATTCTATAGCGGTTCTTAATATTGAAACTCATGATTTTATATTGCCATCACTCATTATTCTCTGAAATACCCTGTAGTCCAATGCCTTAATCAATTTGCTTAATCGTTTTTACTTCCTTGCAATTTTTAGTTACAAGTCTAAAACAAACAATCTACAATCGTTATAGTACAATTAGTCCTTGTAGTTCGACCCCGTATATACTGCCTTACGGTTAAGTGTATCGGAAAATTGTTTGACTTCACGAGAACTTCAAATTGGCGCCATGCACATGATTTCGTTGCTCGGTGTGATGCTTGCCAAAGGAAAGGAAATATAAGCAAGAGGAACGAGATGACTCAGAATTTCATTCTTGAGGTTGAGGTGTTCGATGTTTGTGATATATCATGGTTTTTAAAGTTTTTAATCATGATATTAGTCTTTTTTTAGAGTCTTTCGAGTCTTTTAGAGTCATTGCAGGTTCAGGTACATTTTGGACTCAGTTGGAGAGTTTTGGGAGATTTTGGAACAGTTGGCGTTCTGTAGCTAAGAAGAGCAACTCAGAGACAATAATGGATGTTGGTGTCGATCGACACTAGCCGTTAGTATCGCTCGACACCGGTCGCAACCACTTGTTGGACACTAGTTTTAAAAACTTTTGAAGAATTGTAGATTTGCCTAGAAGTCTTCCCTAATTGCAAGACAAGTCATTTTCGTATTTTGGAGTACAATTAGTTGTTTTAGAGTTTTTGAGAGACACATTATTCATTATCATTCGTTCTAGTGTTCAGAGAGTTTTTGGGAGAGAGAGATCATAACTCACTGTAGAGAGAAGATTTTGAACTCCTTCTGTTCCTTTATTTATTTCTTAATGCAATGTATTTTATTCATGATTTGTGTTTCATTGATCATGTTTGAGTAATCCAACTGTTAGATTTAGGGTTTTTCTAAGTCTAAGATGAACTGTTGAATTGGATAGATCTGTTAGGGTAATCATATAATTCTTCATCTAGGTTGAGATTAATGCTAGTTCTAGACTGATCACCTGGAATTTAGATCATAGGATAATTTGTAGGCACGAAAGTGTTATTGATTTCCTGAAGAAAATCTAGATGAGCAAATACCTATCTGCAAAGACATTTGATTTAGGGATTTTGTGAACATATCAAACTTGAATTTAATGCATGTTTTGATTGTTGAATTCGTAAAGAAATTTGGAATTCACTGTTTTAGACATAGATAATATCTCCAACTGATCGAGGCATCAAATTCACACTAGAACCCAGATCACACAACGATCTTGCACACCTGTCAGAGAAAATGGTGCAGTCCAAAACAAAGCTTCCAGGGTCTGGGAGTTTTGACGGAATCCTATTCTGAATAACAGAGCTGACATGTGCAGAGATCATCATCACACCTTGCTCAACATTTAAATCCTTTGTAACCATCCGCTTCACATATCTTGTGATCACAGGAGACTTTTTCACAGCATCAATCAGAGAAATCTCAACAACAAGTTTATCCATCATAGCTTTGCATCTAGCATCTTCTAACTCCTGCCTTGACTTCCTAGGGTTCTTTGGATAGGGAACCTTAGGCTTATACACTCGTTCTCCGAGCTGAGAAGGATTGTTGATAGATTTTGGTACTGATTGCACAGGGTGTCGATTGACACTGGCCTCTGTTGTCGACACCTTTGTGTTTAGCTCGGTTGATTTCGCTCTGTCTTGCATCGAATTCTATTCATCCTCTGAAAGGTGTCGATCGACACCAAGGTGGTGTCGGTCGACACTTGTCTCTGGTGTCGAGTTCGCCTTTGATTCAGTATCAACCAGAGTCGACATCTCTCCGTCCTGACTTGAATTCTTAAGAATTCAAGCCGGTGTCGATCGACACGGAATGTCAGTGCCGATCGACAAAGGGTGTTGTTCTCCAAACACATCATCGTCCGTCTCTTCCAACTAGTGGAGTTCCTCTGTAGTGAAATGTTTCAGCACAGGTTGAAGGAGTTTTCCACTTCTCAGCGAGATGGCATTACAGGACTGCTTGGGATTTGAATCTGGCTTTCCAGGAAGGAATCCTTCTTGGCATTTAACAGACCCAGAAGTCTGAGCAACTTGAGTATCTAGCTTCTTGACATGGGTGCTCAAAGCTTCGATTTTCCCATTCAGATCAGTGTATAGTGAGTCGAACGTCCCATTGAAATCCACTATGATCTTCTGCTGACCCTCTAGAGTCTACTCTAGCATAGACTTAACCTCACTCTCTGAAGTCTACGGAGGAGGTTTCTGGTATGAAGAATTCCCAAAGTTCCTGGTGAAATTACTGTTCGGATAAGCATTCTGGTATTCAGGCCTTGGTGTGTATGCAGAAGAATTATGATTTCCTGCAAAGTTAGACCACTGACCGTTTTCACTGTAGTTCCTATCCCCATGATAATTACCATACATGTGACCCTGAAATCTAGTCTGATTGACATATTGTACCTCTTCTGCAGATCTCCCTTCCGGCTCAAAAGTTTCAACTTCAGCAGCAAAGTGAATAGATTTCTTACCCAAGAGAAGATTGTGCACATGATTCCAACTTAGCTTTTACCTCAACAATCTGACCATCCTCAGAGTTTTCCGCTTGCTTCTTTCTCTCGAAATCTGCATTTTTTGTGCTGTTGCTGGAAGCTAAGTTCTCAATTAGGACGACAGCATCTTCGGCATACGTGGTGTTGAAGTTCCCATTGCTCGCAGCATCCAGAGCCAGCTGATACCTCCATTCTACACCTTTGAAGGAGATACCCAACAGTTGTACCTCACTAAACCCATGATGCGGACAATCTCTCTGATAAGCTCTGAATCTTACCCAAGCGGCCTTGAATGCTTCAGCTGGTAGTTGAGAAAAAATGGAGATTTTTGTTTTCGCGTCTTCAGACCTTGCATCATCATAGAAGTTATTAAAGAAGGCATTCCTGGTCTCCCACCAAGTCATCAGAGATCCTGGCTTCAACTACTTGAGCCAGTAATCTGCTTCCCCAGCAAGATAGTACGGGAAGAGCTTGTAGAAGAGGAAGTCATTGGACACCCCATTAGCCTTGATGCTCGTAACCAGGTCCTCAAACTTCTCGATATGATCCATGGGCTGTTCGTGAGGAAGACTATGGAAAGGATGCTGTCCCACAAGAGTGTAGTATGCGGGTTTCAGCTCAAAATTATTCCTCTGAAAAGGAGGAGGTCTGATCGCGGATCTGTTGGCATAGAATTAATTCAACCTATTGTAGTCACCCAGTGTCCTCCCATGAACCACTACAGCAGCAGCTGCTTCTTATTGCACAACGCGAGCAACCGGAGCATCGAATGCAGGGTGGTGTCGAGCGATACCCTGTTGGTGTCGATGGGTTCTACTTTCACGTTTCAATCATCATCCAACTTCTGACCCTGCTCATTGCGCACGTGGCTCTCTTGATCACGCATAATTTCAGCCTCATCCCTTACCAAAACAACAAAGTTATCCATTGCAGCTAGCTTCTTTGCTTTTCGGTTCGTTCGTTCTATTCTTGCTATGTCCTGGTTAGAAGGTTTGCAAGCTGAAGATCTTTGTTGCTTCTGTTTTTGCGATTAGGCATAAACCTGAAAAACATAGAGAAAAGAAAAGCAAAAACAGCGTAAGTAAATAAGTAGTGAGTAAATCTAGACTAGTTTGGAGTATCGATTTCATGGGACCTTTTCTATTGTCCTATGGAAACGAATACATTCTAGTTGTGTTCGACTACATCTCCAAGTTTGTTAAAGCGATAGGAAGCCCGACAAATGACGAGAAGGTCGTGCTCAAGATGTTCAAGCAAATCATATTCCCAAGATTTGGAGTTTCTCAGGTCGTGATAAGTGATGAGGGTAAGCACTTTTTCAACAAGATTTTTGCGAATTTGTTTGCAAAGCATGGGGTAACACACAAGGTAGCCACGCCATATCATCCTCAGACAAGTGGATAATTCGAGATCTCAAACCGCGAGATATAGGAGATTTTAGAGAAAACTGTGGGTAAGCCAAAGAAGTATTGGGCGGCAAAGCTTGATGATGCTCTCTGGGCATACAGAACTGCCTTCAAGATGCCCATTAGAACAACATCGTTCAACCTTGTCTTTGGAAAGGCATGTAATTTGCCTGTCAAGTTCGAATACAAGGCGCTTTGGGCAACACTAATGATGAACTTCGATATCAAGATGGCAGCTGAGAAGCGTCTAGTTCAGCTCAATGAGTTGGATGAGATACTGTTGAATTCGTATGAGAATTCACGGATCTACTAGGAAAAGACCAAAGCTCTTCATGATAAGAAGATCGTGCCAAACAGTTTGCAGAGAATGAATAGGTACTCCTATTCAACTTTCATCTCATACTTTTTCTAGGTAAACTTCGATCAAGGTGGTCTGGTCCGTTGACCATCAAAGAGGTAATGCCTATGGCGTGATAGTCCTATGGAACTTTGATGGTAAACTGTTTACAGTGAACTGTCAAAGGTTAGAACCGTATCTCGAGGATACACCCCCTGACGAAGGTACTATGGTTCCTCTTATGAACCCCAACCAAGCTTAACGACTCAAGATGGTCAAGCTAACGACCTAAAACAAGTACTTTGTGGGAGCCGACCCACCAGGTTTTGTATATACATTTTCTTCTTTTTGCAATTTTTCTTTTAGGTCCTTGTTCACTCTTTTCTTGAAGGACGAACCGATCGAAGAGGGTCCACAATCATCGAAGCCTAGTGGATCTCAGTTTGACAATGGTGAAACTACAGAAGAATCTGAGTTTTGTAAGAAGTTGACTAAAGCTGAAACACCACTATATACGACATGTCACCACTACACCAAGATCTCTGCAATCATGGGCCTCTACATCATAAAGGTGAAGAGTGGGATGGTAGAGAACTATTTTGATCAGCTTTTGACGATCCATGACATGCTGCCTGACGACAACATGCTTACATGGTCAACATATGAGATGAAAAAGTTCTTAAAGGTATTTGGATTTAGCTATGATGTCATCCACGCATGCAAGAATGATTGCATTCTTTATAATGGGAGTATATATAACGTTTTAAGAGCGCAATAGAATTGTACTATAGCAGATATGAGGCGCTATGGATGTTCATTTTTCTTGTAGTGATAGTTGTTTCAAGGAGGAGGATCCTGAAATACTCCTTGTTGTTCTCCTTCGAGATGGAGATCGTCTTGAGGTAAAATATCACCTCCTTGTTCGTTGTTGGTCATCTCAGCTTCTTTTTGCTTAGCTAGCCTCTTCTGCTTCTTGATTGTTCTCTCTAACTTTCCTATATCTTCTTGTGGTTCAGGAAAATGTGATGAGGCTTTGCTACGGGTCATACACCTGAAACAAAGAAGGAAAAAGAAACAAAGAGAGAGTTAGTACTTTAAAGAAAAACACTCTAGAGAAAAAACTAATCCTAAATCTCTAGGTACGCAATTGGTCTCCGAAAACGGTGCCAACTTGATTGCTCTTGTAATAGTCGATACACTTAACCGCAAAGTAGTATATACGGGGTCGATACAGAAGGACCAATGGTACTCTAAAGACTTATTAGATTGATAATTAACTAAAGCAAAGGAATAAGTTGTTGGTTTCAGACTTGTAAATAAAAACACAAAGAAATAAAACGATTAAACTTGAAAGATTAAGGCACGGGGATAGGGTATTTCAAATATTAATGAATGATAGAAATATAGAATCATGAGTTTTAATAATAAGAACCGTTATAGAACATGAACACAAAAATAGACTAACCCTCTTCCAAGGTATTAGCCACTAAATTTGACTACTCGACTATGAACTTCTGTTTTAAGCCTCCTAGCCTAATTCGCATTAACGATCAAGTTCACTAAGTTCAAAGCATTCTAACATCTACTTCCATTGGCCAAACATATAATGCTCAATTCACACTAGTTCAGGCTATCTAAAACATTTTCGATGCATAGAAAAACCTTAGATCTAAAACAGGGAGATCAAGCCTATTCTAACATTCAGATCATGTGAATCAAAGAACCCTAAAGATAAGAACTCATATAATCAATCTAACCATCAAACATTGTATTCCTACTTAGAACCCTAAAACCCAACTATGAGACAACTCACACATAGCAACAAAAGCAACATAAGACATAATAGAAAGCATAAGGAAATCGATTAAAATAAGTAGAAAAGGGTTTAGAAATCTTACAAGATGGATGCAAAACTCTCCAAGAAACACAAAAGAGAAGTAAAAATTGTCTAAAAAAGTTCTAAAATAATAATAGGTCTTTGGGGTTTTATACCCCTTACAGAAAAAAAAAGAAAATCCTAATTGGATTAGGATAAGGAAATCCTTGCCGAGAATGTTGGATTGATCGATCCAAGGGTGGATCGATCTGACTGCGCCAGGTCGAGATCCGCGTTCGTCCAAGAGGTGGATCGATCGATCTAACAGCGTAAGATGGGTATGGTCTTGAACATTCGAAAGGTTAATCGATCGATCAACGGGTGGAAAAGTCTCCTACGCCTGAAAGATGGATCGATTGGTCTAGGAGTAGATCGATCGGTCCATTGAAAGCTTCTCATCCTTATGCACAAATTCTCACCCGAACAAACTTGAAGTTATCCATTTTCCGCAAAGCTCGTGCAACCTGCATAGCACTTAAGACTCGACCAAATTAAAAAGACACAAAACATGGACAAAGACACAACATAAGACTTAAAACAATAGTTAAATATAGGACATAGGACAATAAAAACATAACATATCAATGCCTAAATGCCTTGACATAGAAAGAGGCATCAATTTGACACTAGCTCCTAAATCACATAGGCATCATTCAAACAGGGATTGTCCAATCTGGCAAGGTAATACAAAACTCCCTAGATCATCGAGTTTCTTCGGATTAGTGAATTTAACGATGACATTACACTCGAAATAGTTATTGTCTCTACTACCTCGTCTCCCTTAACTGCAAGGTTCATCGCGTTATTCTTTTGTCTCTCGGACTCCTCAATGTTAGCATACTCTATCCCATTGGAAATCAATATGAAACCTTCCTCAGAGTTTTCCTGTTAGTCAAAACATCTTTCAAGTGGATTTTGTAGGTAGGAATGCTGAGAACCAAGTGAAGGAAAGGGAGTCTTAGGACAACTTGTCTCATGATCTCTTCGAAGTGTACATACTCCTTTGTCCTCTGAGCCTGCCTCAGATGGTCTAAAAAAGGAAGCTGAGGAATATAAGGTGGTTGTTCCACATAAACTGGCTCAGCATCCTCTACAACTTTTTCATCTCCGATAGCTTTTACAATAACCACAACGGCTTCTTCATGGTCGATCCTACCTGCCTTGCCGGGTTAGTTCCAAATCATTACCGCATAACAATGTGCCTTAGATTTGGGTTTGACTTTTCCAGGAAGGCCCCCAGCTGGTCATTGAGAGGTAGAAGCAATCTGAGCTACCTGAGTTTCCAAAGTTTTGATATGTGTAGATAGTGTCTCAAACTTCCCATGGAGATCACTGTTCCCAAGGTTCATGGAATGATTAAGTACCACCTTGGTGAAAGCTTGAGATTTTGTTATTCAGAAAAGTCGTCCTCGATTGAGTGAAATATTGTGTCAAGAGTGAAGCCTTACACTGCTCCCACGTCTGAATAGTGCTAGGTTCCAAGGATTTCAACCAACGGTGAGCTTTGTCAGCCAAAGAAAATGTGAACAATCTGCACTTGATATCATCATCAGGCATTCCATTCATCCTCGTTGTACAATACAATCTCGAAATAATCCAAGTGATAAACAGGATTCTGATAATAACCTACTTTGCACGCTTTGTTGTAGAATAGTGAGGTTCGTTCAAAGGGACCAGCAATACACTCTAATCTTTTAGGATACAAATTCAGCTACGCAATCAAGTTGGTTTTGGGTTTTTAGTTGTCACAAATAATAAGTAAATGAAATAGAATCGGTTTAAACAAATATTAATAAAAACGTTAGGTTAAAGAAAAGTATATATGGGATTAGATCATCTAGAGCCAATCAATTATTCAGGACAATAATTTAGAGCCAATCTAGAACTCAATCATAAATATAAGAGGATACATTGTCGTGGCATCAACCACTTTATCACTCAATCTAACACCCTAAACTGTCGTTTGAGGTTACAATGAATGACAACCATTATAGAGAATGAGATCGATTTGTTCACGACTCGCCTTAACATCAACTGTCATTGGCTGAGGACAAATCGCTCATCTATGTTATTTCAAGCAATTCACAACACTTTTGATGAGTAAATTAAACTTAAAATCGGAGGCTAGGTGATCAAGCTAGTCTAGGCAATAAGAACAACAATAGATTAAGATATCGATATTTATAGGGTCTTCTCTATACTTAGTTCATGAATCCCTAATCCCTTTGAATCTCTTAACCTAACTAAAAGAACTACTCAGACATGGCAGATCGAACAACAGCAAAAGATGCAAAAAAATTCATGATAATGATAACAAAAGAGATAAGAGTTTTAGAAATCTTCTCAAGGAGTGGAAAAACAATCTTCAAATCTTACAAAAACTGAAATAATCGTCTCTCTCCAATCTCCCTCGAGTTCTCTTTCGACAGTTCGATGAAAAATAAAAAAAATGGAATATCCTCTTTGGGCTCGGGCGGCTAGGATTAATTAGGGAGAAACCCTAGGTGGCGAAAATTAGGTTTAATGAAGTTTCCAAAAATAGATCTTCCACGGGAGCAGGTGCTCCGCTGAGGAGCGGGTGCTCCTTTCTTTAAAACTTTCCAAAAAGCTTCACTTTCCCTCTATTTTTGGCAAGTCTCTTCATGAGCTCCAATCCTCTATTCTAGCCACCTTTTAGACCTAAAGTGACTCAAAATAAAATGAAAGACTAAATAAAAACCTACAAAACTAATGTTAGAATGCACCAAAAACGCATTATATAAATTTCTCCAGACTTAGATATTTGTTTGTCCTCAAACAAATTCAATACCAAGTGAAAGAAAAAGGTTTGAAAACATGAGAACTCTCTCAACCTCAATGAACCGAGTTAACAACCTTCAACCTGCAGATCACATAATCCAGAATATGAATAGCATGGCTTTACCAAAACTTCTCAATACATTCTTATCCCAATTTCATATTCCAAACATAAACTCTTCACATTCATTAACGGTTGTGTGAGATTCTCGGTACAAGCACTATTCAAGGTAGACGACGCTAAGAGATTTAAGGGCATTTAGAGGTGGAGTTCAGAGTTGGTAAGGGTTACCCGGCGCTCATAGAAGATGCAGGATATCGCACAAAATTGCACGAGAGAATGGGACCATTTGAGTTCCACATTCTCTAAACCACTCTTTCCTTCTTTCAAATTCTCTAACTCTGATCTATCCATCATCCTACTTGGGTGTACTCACTGTGCAGAGAGACACTTTTTCTATTTCACAAACTTACCACTCTTCATCATCGATTTTTTTTTTTAATGATGAAGAGGGTTTTAATTACAAGAATGTGTCTCTTAGGCACAAAGATAATCAGATTTGTTGTACATACCCAAATAGAGCTCGTCATTGCAATTCCTTTCTTGTGGATTTTTGTAAACCATCTTCTGAAAATAGGAGCTAATGCTCTTGAATTGTGAGCAGGTGCTCCGATTTTTAAGAAAGAGTGATTAAGAGGCTGCTTCGACCCATCTCTCCGACCCTTCTGAACATAACTGCACATATGACAATGAAGTAACAAGAGTGCAAGAGGTCTGGAAAGAGGTACGGTTTAAGGAGGGTACTAGCTAAAAATCAGCAAGCTATTCAGGAACAAGAAGAGTGATGCAAGGAATGAGAAGTCCTGAATATGATTCGTTTCCCTAATCTAGTGCCAATAACAAGAAGAATTTCAGTCAATATTAGGTTCAGTTAACGAGAGTTTAAGCTTTTCTCACGAAACCTGGAAGATAGGATATTGAGGTGTTCCAGCTGTTCCATGCACCGAATATTCTGTAAAAATGGTCACTAGAGAGAAGGTCAAACATAAGTGGTTCAATAATCATCCAAGAATGAGGTCTTAATGCCCAACAAAGTTTTGACTCAATAAAACAAAAGAAAAACTGACTCAACAAAGAAAACAGCCAGAATAAACGGAATTAGTAACAACTCCCCCCAGACTTACTTCACACCATCTCGGTGTGAGAATAAACCAAGGGAGAGGGAAACAAAGAAACAAAAACAGAAGCAAAGGCATAAAGAAAATAGTTCAAGGTGAATACAAAGTTTGGATAGAAATGCAAGGGCTAATCGCTGGCGGTGGCAACGGAGTTCTCGTCGTCCATCTTGGAGCGCTCCTTACGCTTGGTAGAGCGAGTGGATGGACCAGTAGTAGTGGTAATGCAAGAAGGACGTGGCGGAGTAGGTGCTGTGGACTGTATTGTCTGGGTAGAGTCTCTTTTGCAGCTTTTCTGCAGCATGTGCAGCATCCGGCGAAGCAGGCCGTTGTTCTTCCTTGCTGCATGATATGCTCAAATTTACCCTAGAGCTACTCTCTCAAATTAACATATCGATGTAGTACTTAGGGATCAAATTCACAGGGACTAATGCTCATACAATAGATTAACAGTTTGGAAATATAGCTAAACAGAAGAAATTAAAAATAGCAAGAAAATTAAAATCGGGTTGTAAGATGAATGGGAGAAAAGTTAAGCTCAGGGAAATTCTCAGGAAATTCATAATTGCAGAACAAAACAAATATGAAAAATGTAATTAAGAACCGTTCTAGAACTCAAATCACTAATGTAAAATCAACCAACTTTCGTTGCGAAGATTATCTATGCCTAAATTTTAGAATCCCAAATCTCTTTGCGAATTCTTCAAATTAAACAAGCATTAAAGTTCAGGTTCAGTAAGTTCACAAAATTCCTAAACCAAATTTCTTTGTCAATAGGGTATTTTGCTCATCTGAGATAGTTCAGGCAATCAATTAAACTTTTGTGTCAACTAATCAACCTAAGATCAGATTCTAGATAGCTAAGCTAGAATAATCAATAAACACAATCTAGATGAAGAACTCTATAGATTCAATCCTAACAATCTAACAACCTAACAATTCATGAATTCCTTTGAAAACCCTAAACCTAACAGGGAGTTTACTCAGACATGATTAATGAAACACAAATCAATAACTGAATAAATTGCATTAAGAAAATCAGAAGAAGAAGAAAAAGTGTTTAGAAATCTTCTCCAAAAATCCCTAAAAAGGTAGCTGCTCAAAAATCAAGCATAGGTCTAAACAATGACTTAAAATCATATAAATAGGCTAAAACACGATTTGGGCTTTATTTGTAAACAGGGACAACTTCTGGGCCAAATTTGCAATTCTTTAAAACTTCAAAAAGATGGGAAATTCGATTGCTAACAGATATTGGTGTCGACCGACACTAATGGCTAGTGTCGATCGACACCCACACCATTTTTGCTCTCCGACTTCGTTTCTTCAGCGTATCTTCTCGGCTTGCTCCAAAACGTCCCATAATCTCCAAATAAGTCCAAAACGCTCCTAGACCTGTAAAAACTCTAAAAAACTCGAAAAACACCAAAAAGACTCTAAAAACGACTCCTATATCATGGTTAAAAACCGTAAAAACCACCTTGTCCATGATTGCTTTGCATCGAGCATCCTCTATCTTCTGTTTAGACTTCCTAAGACCCTCTGGGAAAGGAACTTTAGGTTTGTACACCCTTTCTACAACTTGAGGAAGATTGTTGAGAGGTGTTGGTTTAGTCTGCACTTAGTGTCGATCGACACTAGGTTGGTGTCGATCGACACTGACCTCTGGTGTCGACACTCTGGTGTCAAGCTCGATCGATTTCTCTTCGCCTTGCGTCGACTTCTTGGGAGTTTTGGTTGGTGTCGAGCGACACTACTTATATGTGTCGACCGACACTGAGTATGAAACGTCAAAATCCTGACCATCACTGAAATCATCCTTATCTGCCACTAAAATAGCACTGCATCCATTTCTGTGGTTGTTCTCAGTCTTTCCAGGAAGGAATCCCTCTTGTCTTTTGACAGACTCACCAGTCTGAGCAACTTGAGTGTCCAGCTCCTTGACATGGATGCTCAGAGTTTTGAATTTTCCACTCAGGTCACTGTATAGAGCATCGATCTTTCCATTGAAGTCCATTGTAATCTTCTGTTGACCCTTTAAAATCTGCTCTAGCATAGACTTAACCTCACTCTCTGAAGTCTGCGGAGGAGGAGCGTGGTAAGAAGAAGAACCATAGTTCCTGGTGAAACTACTCGTCTGGTACTCAGGCTTCTGGTTTCCTGTGAAGGCACTATTCTATGCATTAACATATCTCAGACCCTAAAATCAAGTTTGATATGTTCACAAAATCTCTAAATCAAATGTCTTTACAGATAGGTATTTTGCTCATCTAGATTTTCTTCTGGGAATCAATAACACTTTCGCGTCTACTAATTATCCTATGATCTAAATTCCAGGTGATCAGTCTAGAACTAGCATTAGTCTCAACCTAGATGAAGAACCATGTGATTACCCTACCAGATCCATCTAATTTAACAATTCATCCTTACCCTAGAAAAATCCTAAATCTAACAGGTAGATTACTCAGACATAATCAATGAAACACAATTCATGAACTTAATAAACTGCATTAAGATAAATAAAATAAGAAACAAAGGAGTTCGAAATCTTCTCTTTACAAGTAGAAGTCGTAACACTAAAACCAAAAAATACCTAATTAATACCGGTCGCGATCACATGTTGCACACGAGTTTAAAGACTTGAAGAATTGCATATTTGCCCAGAAGTTTTTACTAATTGCAAGACAAGTCATTGACGTATTTTTAATTATATTTAGTTGTTTTTAGAGTTTTAGAAAATGAACTTTTACCTCTTGTTCTAGCACTCAGAGAGCTTTTTTGAGAGAGAGATCAAAATTCTTGTTTTCCACCACTTGTCACCCCAAGACCGATGGGAAAACCAAGGTTCTAAACCGTGCTCTATCTACCTTGCTTAGAGCTACGGTCGGTAAGAACTCTAGAAACTGGCTTGAATGTTTACCTAACATAGAGTTTGCTTACAACCGTGCTACTCACTCCGCGACTAAGTTTTGTCCCTTTGAGGTTGTCTATGTATTTAAGCCACACACCCCTTTAGATTTATCTCCACTTACACCCGGATCACACCAAGACCAAGATGGGAATCGTAAAGCTAAGCTTGTCAAGAAGCTACACCAAACCGTCAAGGAGAATTTAGAGATTACGACCGAACAATTCAAGAAACGAGTGGACAAGAACCGCAAGGAGGTGGTCTTCGAACCAGGAGAATGGGAGTTGTTACATATGAGGACAGAACGATTCCCCACCAGACGGAACTCCAAGATTTCACCCCGGGGCGACGGACCATTCAAATTCATCAAAGGGATCAACAACAACACCTACCGTATTGAAATGCCAGGTGAGTTTAACATCTCTAAAAACTTCAATGTTACTGATTTATCCCATTTTGATACAGGTTAAATTATTCTGAGGTCATAACCTCCCCAAGAAGGAGGAAATGATGTGGACAATCATACCGGATGATGCCGATACCGCACCGGAGAACCCCATTTCCAAAAAACCTACCATAACAGCTGGAGCCGTGACATGGTCTCGTACTAAGAAGCTTCGAAAGAAGTTCAATAAAGTTGTCGAAACCCTCCTCTGCTCCACAAACATCACACCGGATCGGGCTGGCTAAGGAGATGGTCGAGAGGAGCCTTTAAGCGACTATACCAGGCTGAATAAGGGGTAACAAGCTTAGGATTAGCTAGAACCTCACGAGGACTTCATCACAGATGGAGAGAGCATTAAGAACAGAGAAAAGGAAGAAGAAAACGCCACAATCCAGTCAGTACATGAGTTCTCGTGATTGTTTTTTAAGGAGGTTCCACGTCAGACCCACTAGTTTATTTAGAGTCTTTAGAGTCCTAAGAAGTCGAAAACAAAAGTCTCCAACTTGTGGAGAGGGTTTCACTTGTGTGAAAACACAAGTTTCCTTTTTCTCGTATTTTGTTTCCTTTTTTTTGTATTTGTGGCTTATTCTTGAGATTTAATCTCATGCACGATTTTACCTAGTATCAAGAAAGAGTTGCACTTCTTCTTCTCTCAAGCGATTTGAGCGAAACCCTTTGCAATTGTGTTCTTTCGTGGATTCCCCTTGAACTCTTGTGTGTTTAAGCTGTATCGTAGAGCCTCTCATACTCTTTGTGGTCTACTAACAATCCATCCATCCATCTCACTCACGGTTAATCAAAGGAGATCTAAAGCCAATTTGATTCAACACCACCACCAATCTAACGACTCCCACGGGTCGTGTATCATATTCCCTTTGTGAGAGTGCACACATTTGTTAATAAATGTTAAAATATTAGGTTTCTCTGATTCTGAAAGTTCTTTGTGATCTCAGGATATAACAAGGTTGCTACAGTTTTGGCGAAGTACGGTGTAGTGCGGTTTGATTTGAACTTTATCATTGTTGTTTGTAGGCAATTGATTAAAAGCATGTACCTAGAAGAATAAGTGAGTTCTCGCATTTTCAAACCTCTTCTCTTATTTTAGATTCTTGTTTTGCTTGAGGACAAGCAAGAAGCTAAGTCGGGGGGAGTTGATAAGTCTTGTTTTTAGTGTCTTTTGTCCATTATTTAAATAGTGAATTGAGTTTTTTGTCACGTCTTTGGTCGCGTTTTATGTCTTTTTTGGTCGAGTCCTAAGTCCTATGTAGGCTGTAGGAACTTTGCATAAATTGGATCACTTCGGGCTTGTTCGGGTGAGAGTTTGAGCATAAGGATGAGAAGCTGTCAACGGACCGATCGGATGACTTCTGGACCGATTGATCCATCCTATAGACGTAGAACACAACTTCCAACAGACACTGATCAATCCACCAGTCAAACGAACGACACATTGCCCAACAGACGCTGCTAGATTGATCGATCCACCCTTGAACCAGACGATGCAAGAATAGCTCTAGTGCGGATTCTCGATCAGACAATGCAAGAATGATCGATCCACTAGCCAAACCGATCAATCCATCTATCACAGATGTATGCATAATTCCAGCAGATGATGTCGGACTGATCATTTTTCTTTATTCATTTAGGATTTCCTCGTTGTAAGGGGTATAAAAACCCCATGAACCTAGACTTTTATTTTTCATATATTTTACAACCTTTTTACCTCTCTTTATGTTTTGGGAGAGTTTTTACATCCGCCTTGTAAGCTACTCCTTGGGTTAGAGATGAATCCACCTTGACAACCTAGAGAAGTTTTCTAAACCCTTTTTCTTTATTTTGCTTAATCAGTTTTGGTTTCCTTTATACCATCTTCTGTTATTTCCTGCAATATGGATGAGTAGTCTATTAGTTGGATTTATGGGTTCTAAGTAGGGGTTTAAGTTTTGAAGATGTATTTGATTGTAGGATTTATTATTCTTAGGGTTCTTTGATTCACATGTTCTTAATGCTAGAATAGGCTTGATCTCTGTGTTTTAGATCTTAGGTTTTTTTATGCATTGACCATATTTTAGATTGCCTGAACTAGAGTGAATTGAGCATAGTATGTCTAGCCAATGGAAGTTGATGTTAGAACGTTTTGTGAACTTAGTGAAATTGACTGCTAATGCGAATTTGGCTAGGAGGCTTAAAATGGAAGTTCATCGTCGAGTAGTCTAATTTTGTGGCTAATACCTTGGAAGAGGGTTAGTGTAATTTCGTGTTCATGTTCTAGAATGGTTCTTACTATTGAATTGATGATTCTATTTTCCATCATTCATTATTCTTTGAAATATCCTATAGCCCAATGTTTTAATCATATTGTTAAGTCAACTTTATTTGTTTGCAAATTTCGTTACAAGTTTGAAACCAACAATCACTCTCTTACTTTAGCTAATTACAAGTCTAAAATCTTTAGAGTACCATTGGTCCTTGTGGATCGACCCCGTATATACTACCTTGCGGTTAAGTGTATCGGTAAATTATTTAATTTCACAAGAACATCAAATTCTACATAATGCAATTGTTGCCATTTCTTGCTATTTTGGATATAATCAAGAAGATTCTATCATTTCGATCCTTTTTCTTTCAGTCTTATAGGTGAGTATGTAATAATTGTGGACATTTGCTTTTGGTCTTTCGATTTATTTATACTGCATTTTGTTTGCAAACTTACACTTTTATTTTTTGAGTATTTGTGGAGAGCTTTCATCTCTTGTAAGCAACTCCTTTGGGGATTAGAGGATCATCCTACTTTGATACATTCGAGAAGATTTCTAAACCCTATTCATTATATTTAATCGATTTAATTATGTCTTCTTCTATGTATATTTGTGTTATTTCCTGCAATATGTGTGAGTAGTTCCTTAATATGTGTTTTTAGTGTCTTATGTCCTGTATTTAACTATTTTTTTAAGTCATATGTCAAGTTGTGTCCATTTTTGTGTATTTTTGGTCGAGTCTTTAGTCCTATGCAGGTTCCAGGAGCATTGCCGAAATTGGATAACTTCAAACTTGTTCGGATGAGAGTTTGTGCATAAGGATGAGAATCTATCAATGGACTGATTGAACTACTTCTAGATCGAACGACCCATCCTTCATGCATAGGAGACATTTTCCACCAGACGCTGCAAGATCGATCGATCCACCTTTCGAATGTGCAAGACCATATCCATCTAACTCTGCTAAATCGATCGCTCCACCTCTTGGACGAAAGCAGATCTTGACCTAGCATAGTCAGATCGATCAATCCACCCTTGGATCGATCGATCCGACTTTCTCGGCAATGATTTCCTTATCCTAATCTAATTAGGATTTCCTTTTTTCTGTAAGGGGTATAAAACTCCAAAGACCTATTATTATTTTAGAACGGTTTTTTATAGCTTTTTACTTCTCTTTTGTGTTTTTGGAGAGCTCTATTGCTTTTATAAGCTACTCCTTGGGTAAGAGATCTATCCTACTACAACTTTAGAGAAGATTTATAAATCCTATTACTCTTATTTAATCTATCTTTTATTTTTTTTCTTTTATGTCCTCTGTAGCTTCTGTTGCTATGTGTGAGTTCTCTCATAATTGGGGTTTAGGATTCTAAGTAGGGTTTTAAAGTTTGATGGTTAGATTGATTGTATAGGTTCTTATCCTTAGGGTTCTTTGATTCACATGCTCTTCATGCTAGAATAGGCTTGATCTCCCTGTTGTAGATTTTAGGTTATTCTATGCATCAAAAGTTATAAAAAGCTTGAACTAGTGTGAATTGAGCAACGTATGTCTAGCCGACGAGAGTTGATGTTAGAACGCGTTGTGAATTTAGTGAACTTGATTGGTAATGCGAATTTGGCTAGGAGGCTTCAAACGACAATTCGTTGTTGAATTGTCAAGTTTAGTGGCTAATGCTTTGAGAGAGGATTAGTTTATTTTCGTGTTCATGTTCGAGACCATAACTTAATAGTTGAACTCTATGTTTCTAAATTTCCATCATTCATTGATCTCTGAAATACCTTGTAGTCCAATGCTTTTATCTTATAAGTTTAATCTTTTTATTTCATTGCATTTTTGTTTACAAGTCTAAAACAAACCAACCATTCTTTTCCTTTAGCTAATTACGAGTCTAATAAGTCTTTAGAGTACCATTCGTCCTTGTGGATCGATCCCGTATATATTAACTTGCGGTGAAGTGTATCGGGTATTTCTCAAGAAATCAAGTTGGCGCCGTTGCCGAGGACCAATTGCGTTACCTAGAGAGTTAGGATTAGTTTTTAGTCTAGAGTGCTTTTCTTTAAAGTACTGATTTGATATGTTGTGTTTTTAGTGTCTTATGAGCTGTATTTAACTATTGTTTTAAATCTTATATCATGTCTTTGCCCATGTTACTATGCGTTTTTGGTCAAGTCTTGAGTCTTATGCAAGTTGCAGGAAATTTACGGAAATTGGATAACTCAAGCTTGTTTGGGTGAAAGTTTGTGCATAAGGATAAGAATCTTTCAATGGACCGATCGATCGACATCTAGAACGATCGATCCATCCTTAATACATAGGAGACGTCTTCACCTAGCGCTGCGATTTGGATAGATTGATCCATCTCTCAAATGTGCAATAAATTGTCTATCTTACACTACTAGATCGATTGATCCAACTTTGGATCGATCGATCCACCTCGAACACAAATGCAGAAGCGACCTGGCATAGGCAAATCAATATATCTGACCTTCTCGGCAAAGATTTATTTATCCTAATCCAATTAGGATTTCCTTTTGTTTGTAAGGAGTATAAAACCCCAAAGACCTATTGTTTATTTGAGAAAGTTTTTATGAGCTTTTACTGCTTTTTGTATTTGAGGAGAGTTTTTGCATCCATCTTGTAAGCTACTTCTTGGATTCATCCTACTACCACTTTGGAGAAGATTTGTAAACCCCTTCTTTACTTTTATTTAATATATTTCCATATGTTTTCAACTATGTCTTCTTCTGCTTCTGTTGCTATGTGTGAGTAGTCTCATACTTGGGTTTTAGGGTTCTAAGTATGGGGTTATTATCCTTACGGTTCTTTGATTCACATGTTCTTAATGCTAGAATAGGCTTGATCTTTATGTTGTAGATTCTAGGTTTTCTATGCATCAAAAGTGTTATAGATAGCTTGAACTTGTGTGAATTGAGCAACGTGTGTAATATCCCTAACCATGACTACGACTCGGACATGCGGACATGCTATACAGAGACCGATAAAATCACAAAACCAAGCCAATGCAAGGCAAGATCCATTCGTCCATTCAGTGGGTTAAGTCGCTATAAAGGGGTAAGGAAGCATTACGCATGGTCAAGTTAACAAAGGTTTCCACCGAAGGAGTGATTCTCTGTTTAACGGAAAAATCTAGCCAAAGGAAAGTCTATCGGCAATACTCCCTAGCTCGATCGAGAAACCATTTGGTAAGACCCAAAAATTAGGTTTACCTAAGAAAACTTTAGTTTGGTCGTTTTAGGCAAGTTGGTACGGATAAGTACTTTGTTCGGTCGATGGTAGTAACAGCCAACGCAGATTGATATAATGCATTTTTGGCGCATTCTAACCTTTGTTTTATAGGTATTTATCGAGTCTTTTATTTTATTTTTGAGTCATTTTAGATCTAAAAGGTGCCTGGAATAGATGATTGGAGCTCATGAAGAGACTTGACTAAAATAGAAGGAAAATGAAGCTTTTTGGAAAGTTTTGAATAGAGGAGCAAATGCTCCTGCTCACCGCACCTTCTCCGCGGAAGATCAATTTTTGGAAACTTTCATTAAACCTAATTTTTGCCTTGAGTTCTCGGTACCCCATGCCACTCGCACTCTTAGGTCAAAAAGTCCCTCGAGCTATCAGCACAAAACCCGTACCACTAACACCCTCAGATATCAAGTCATCAAGCTATCAGTACTAATTTATACCACTCGCACTCTTAGGTAACATGTCCTTCAGGCTATCTGTATATCCCTTATACCACTCACACCCTCCGCCCACATGTCCCTCTGATTGGTTTTACCATGAAGTAATTAACTCAGCAGCTGAAGGTGAAAGGAAAGAGAAGCAGTGGAATGATGAGGTTTTTGAATTGTATGAAGCTGCGGCTTGTTTTGATCAAGATTTTGTTAGTAAGGGTGATTTGGATGAGATCGACGAGGATGATGATGGTAAGAAGGGAGATGACTTCTTAGCAATACTAGCGGATGCTAAACAACCACTGTACTCAGGATGTGCAAATCATAGCAAGTTGTCAGCTATAGTAACTTTGTTCAGACTTAAGACTCATAATGGATGGTCAGACAAGAGCTTCAACGATCTGCTAGCAAGACTGAAGGACATGTTACCCAGTAAGAACGTGCTTCACTCCTCACTGTACGATGTGATGAAGTTTTTCAAATCCTTTGATATGGGTTATCAAAGGATTCACGCATGTGTAAATGACTGCTGCTTGTTTAGAAACAAGTACAAGAAGCTTGATAAGTGTCCAAAATGCAAAGCCCCAAGATGGAAGACCAACATGCAAACTGGTGCAATCAAAAAAGGTGTGCCAGAGAAGATATTGCGGTATTTTCCGGTAATCCCTCGACTGAAGAGGATGTTCCGATCCGAGCAAATGGCAAAAGATCTAAGATGGCATTTCAACAACAAAAGCATTGATGGAAAGCTGGGACACCCTGTAGATTCTGTCACATGGTTTCAGCTGTAGATTCTGTAGATCCTTTGCAGCTGTAGAGAGGAACATGCGTCTGGGACTCTCGACAGATGGATTCAATCCATTCAATATGAAAAATACCAATTACAGCTGCTGGCCCGTTCTGTTAGTCAATTATAACTTGCCTCCTCATTTATGTATGAGGAAAGATAACATAATGCTTTCCCTGTTGATACCTGGTCCACAACAGCCAGGGAATAGCATATATATCTACTTAGAACCATTGATAGATGATCTCAACCAGTTGTGGATGAAGGGAGAGTTAGTGTATGACGCGTACAGTAAATCAACATTTACTCTTAGAGCAATGTTGCTTTTGACGATCAGTGACTTTCCAGCCTATGGGAATCTAGCTGGATGAAAAGTGAAGGGCAAGTTGGGTTGTCCATTGTGTGGAAAAAACACCGACAGTATGTGGCTTAAGCATAGCAGAAAGCATGTCTATATGTGTCACAGAAAACATCTACCACCAGATCATACTTTCCGTGGAAAGAAGGCGTGGTTTGATGGAAAGGTTGAGAATAGGAGAAAGAGACGAATTTTAACAGGTCAAGAAATTTATCAAAACCTTAGGAATTTCAGAAATGACTTCGGAAATTTGAAAAAATCTGCAAGGAAGAGAAAAAGGTCTGATTGTACTGAAGTATGCTCTGATAATGAGGATGAATACAGTGAATCAGAAGATGAGGACGAGGAAGAAGTGGAAGTGGATATGGAGGAGTTATCCAGATGGAAGAAAAGATCAATTTTTTTAGTCTACCATATTGGGAGGAGCTTCCAGTAAGGCATAACCTAGATGTAATGCATGTGGAGAGAAATGTGGCTGCAAGTATTGTAGCTACTTTATTGTAAGGGGGGAAGTCAAAAGACGGTCTGGCTGCTCGTAAAGATTTGGAGGAGCTTGGTCTGAGGAAGGATTTACACCCTAGACTTATTGGGAAACAAACATACCTTCCTCCATCACCTTGCAACTTGTCCAAGAGTGAGAAGAATATTTTCTGTAAGCGATTGTATGACTTTAAAGGCCCAGATGGATACTGCTCAAACATCTCGAGATGTGTATCATTAGAGGACTGTAAGCTTGGAGGGTTAAAATCACATAACTATCATGTGTTGATGCAGCAGCTCCTGCCAATTTCGCTTAGAGGTCTGTTACCAAAAGGTCCTATAGTGGCAATCACACGACTATGTGCATTTTTCAACCACTTATGTCAGCGTGTAATTGATATGGAGCAGATCCTAGGAATGGAGGCTGAGATCGTCGAAACTCTATGTCTGTTTGAAAGATATTTCCCTCCAACCTTCTTTGATATCATGATTCATTTGACAATGCATCTAGGACGGGAAGCTCGGCTAGGTGGAACAGTCCATTTTAGATGGATGTACCCATTTGAAAGGTATTATATTTATGTTTGTCTTTATTATATTGTTCAATATTTACTAACTTTTTCTTTTTTGGCTAATTATACACACTTGTCAGGTACATGAAAGTTCTAAAAGATTTTGTGAGAAATCATGCAAAGCCTGAAGGGTGTATTGCTGAGTCATACCTAGCTGATGAATGCATGAAGTTTTGTGCTGATTTTTTGAAAAAAACAACAAGTGTGGAGGAAAAACTGGATAGAAACACTGAGTACGAGAACAACGCAATCTTGGAGGGTCGTCCAATCTCTGCAGGCAAGTCAATTAATCTAACTAAAATGGATAAAAAAATTGCCCATCTTGCTGTCATCCAGAATTTGGCTGTTGTAGAACCGTTTGTAGAGTAAGTCACAAGAGTTAAATATTTTTATTTCTGATTACTAGTAAAGTTAGTAACATACTGAATCCTTTCATTTTTTTTTTTGGCATTTACAAGTGAGCACCTGCAGTATCTTCAGGCAACCAATGGAAGATGTAGACGAGATGCATCATTCTTATGGAGTATGCATACTCAGAATTTTGCGGCTTGGCTAAAAGAATGTTTCAAATCATTCTGAATTTACTTATAATGATACGTTTATGCATACATATATGTCTCTGACTTATAATTTTTTTTTTTTGAAGATACCTCTTGATTCAACACAACATGGGGAAACACTTAAGTGGTTAGCATATGGTCCACGTAGCTCTGCTAGGTCATATACAGGCTACATAGTGAATGGCCAGAGGTTTCGAACAATCTCAGTAGATAGGAAAAGTCAGAATAGTGGGGTGTTATATGAGGCAATAGCAGTTTGTAGATCTAGTGCTAAAGACAGTAACCAAGTTTCTGCTGTAGTATCCTACTATGGCATGATAACTGACATTATATTATTGGATTACAATGTCTTTTATGTTCTGTTATTCCGGTGTCAATGGGCAGTGTTGGGGAATGGAGTGAAGATAGACGATGGTTTCACACTAGTTAATTTAAATCATAGTCAAGTTTCGTTTCTAAAGGACCCATACATATTAGCCTCCCAAGCCAAGCAAATCTTTTACTCTAAGGAAGACGAGTCATCAAGTTGGCATGTTGTCATGAGATGGTCTTCAAGAAGATATTCTGATGAAGACAGGAATGCAGAAATTGGTCCACTGCCATCAAATCTTCAACTGGATATTGACATAGATGAAGCTGAAAATGCTCGGACTGATTGTGAAGGAATATATGTGTGAATATATGTGTGAATGCTTCTTGATCATTACAGAATTTAAGTTTTACAACTCATGAATGTTAATTTGTTTCAGGTGAATTAGGATGGTTCGTGGTGGAAAGAAAAAGGGAGGAAACAGAAAAACAAAAAAGAAGAGTGATGATGAGCCAGAATATGTGGGTACTGTTGAGCCACCACAGGTAGAACCAGAACTCCAATTACAAGATGACCATGAAAAAGAAGACCAGCAGCATCAATCTCAAGCAGATACAGGTCAAATGTCGAAGGAGAAAGTGGTTGATGATGAGGAGCCTGAAGGCGAACTTGAATTACACGGAAAAAATTCAAATGCAGACAAGCATAATCGTAAGAGAAAGCGAGGACCAACCAAGATGAACTACATTAACAAGGATCCAAACATGAGAATTCATGTAGATTATACTGCCATGGGAGAACCTTATGATGATGGTTCTGTGAAGCTGTCATCATACCTAGGTATATTGGCACGGGAACACATTCCTATCACACTTGAGCGTTGGACAAAACTTTCTGAAGAGTCGAAGACACTTCTCATGAAATCCATCCAGGTGATAGATTCTTTTAGTTTTCTATTCGCTAATTTAAATATTTAATCCATCTGTTTACATTTCAATTTACTGTTTGTTTTTGTGAAATACTATAGGCTAGGTTTGACGTAGATGTAGACGTCCATAGGAATGCACTCCTTATGCAGATTGGAGGTTTGTGGAGGTCATCAAAATCACGCACTGTGAAAGAGATTCTTGAAGCTGAGAATACCCAACAAAGGATGAATTTTCGCCCTACTAATGTTTCTCCATTTGAGTGGCGTAGATTTGTGAAGCAAAAAACCAGCTCCGAGTTTAAGGTAACATTTTCGAATTGTGATATAATAGATATGAGATATTAGTTTACATATTAACATTCGTCTATTAGGTTGTGAGTGATAGCTACAAGGAGAGAAGGAACAAGCATATTCCTCATACCTGTAGTCGCAAAGGAATGGTTAGGCTTACACAACAAATGGTAAATATACTACAATTTATGTTTGTTTAATTATTCTGCTTCTAACCTAGGTAATGTCAAATACTGACACTTTATATTTGAATATTTATGTGAATATCATAGAAAAGTGAGAGTAAAGACCCATCAGAAGTAGATAGGTTACAGGTTTGGATCAAGTCACGTACCAAAAAGGATGGAACTCCAGTGAATAATCAGGCTGTTGATAAGATTGTAAGTTCTGAATTTTGTAATGATTTTGTTTTTTTTTTTTGCGTTGTTCTGTCAAGTTGAATAATTTGAATATTTATCTTATGATGTGCAGAAGAAGGCAACTGAGATTGTTAATAGTGACTCTCCATCGAGTACAACAAATCCAGGTGCAGATTCACTAACACGACTCTTAGGCCAAGATAATCCTGGACGAATGAGGGCAATGGGCAGAAACATAACGAAGACCAAATTAGCTTGTTTGCAAGTGAATCTAAAGTGTATGAATGACATGCAAGATCAGCAAGTTAAGTTAGTACAAGAGATCAATGAGTTAAGATCTGAACTTGCAAAATACAAGGACCAGGTAACACACTTGTCTATTTAAGAATAAGAACATGAGTAATCCTGAAGTAGTATATGATTTTGTGGTTTTAATTTTATGCATATTACAGAAACAAGAGGCTGAAGTTGGTGAAAACTCAGCAGCGAAAGTACGAAGTCTTATCTATTAATTAACAGTTTGACATTCATTTAGTAAGTGTTCTTTCTTAATTTACAGTTTGACATTTTTTTGCCTAACATACATTTTGTAGAGTGTGAACAAGAAACCACAGCCAAAGTGTCTCTTGGTTGATTGGTTTGAGGATGGTTCTTCAACAAACGTTGTTGAGGGGCGTATATATTCTACTGATCCGTTGGAATTGGTGAATGACAATCCATTAGGTCCATCCGATTTAAAAGTCTTGGTTGAAACTGCTATAGTACCAGAAGCAGATCTCGAGAGATCAACGACTAAGATGTTCACCATCGAGGATGCTATTGGACAAATGGTTGCATGGCCAGCAAAAAAGGTGATTAACCTTGAAAGTGGGCAAGAACCACGAGACAATACCCTGGTAAAGTTTACTTCTCTGTCTCATATCAGTTAGGTTTATAAGCTGGTCATGCATTGGTGAGTATAAGTTATATTGTTATATGACTATGTTTGACAAGATCAGAGCTCATATCATAACATGAAAAAATGCAAACTGCTAGATTTGTCTACAGATAGTGTAATTGTTGCTGAAGGACGTTGGGAGTCGAAAGAACCAAAAGCTTTGGTTAATGAAATTCCAATCGGATCAAAGGGAGTTAAAGTATTTCTGGATGTGGTTCATTTACCTGAGACATTTGTATGGAAGCCTACAATGGAGAAGTCACACTTGGAAGATTGTTTGAACTCTTTTGTAGCATGGCCTGTTAACAAAATTGTCTTCGAAGACGCCACTGATACAACAGGTCAGAAAACTCCTTTCTGTAATTCTGCATCGACGTCTCAGCAAATTTCACTAGGAAAATCAGCAGCAACAGATCAACAATCTACTACAAAGGGATCTAAATCTCGTGATGCCACATCTCCAGCAACAGGTTCAAGAAACTCAACTGTAGCTGCAGTTTCAAAAACGCAAGTTGAGAAGTCTCAAATAGCAGTGGAAAAATCTCAAAAAAAGAAAACTCACCTAGCTTCGCAGTCCCCTACTCGAAGATCTCCGGTAATTGTTTTCAATTGGTTATATAGTTGTTTCTGGATTAATTCTATCTGTATGAAATGCTTTAAGATGGTTATGAAATTGCTTCTGATTTTAATTATCTATGTATTCAATTGTAAACATGGTAGCGTAAACATGGCCAAGAAGTTATCATGGAAAATCAGAAGTGCATGTTCATGGATATCAAAGGAGGGAAGCGGGTTGTTGCAGAAGGACGTGTGCATTCAACCGATCCACGGAAAATAGTCCACTGTGTTCCCCTGGGGCCTAATGCAGCTAGTGTGTGGGTTGATGTAGTGAAGGTAGATGATGCAGTAGTTTGGAGGCAATCAGATGAAATGGCGATTATTAAAGATGCACATGGTTCACCTATTGCATGGCCATTGGATAAATTGGTCTTCTATTGAAATTTATCACAACTGAGGTAAGTGTTGTATATAATGCTGGTGCTTTTGTATTAGATTTTACTGCGGTTATCAGAAACTGATGTAAAAAGTGTTGACTGTTGCAGGGAATGAAGAAACTTTGGTCTAGGTTAGCTAGTTTTTATTAACTTGTTGTATTTTCATGCTTTGAGACTTTGTTATGTATGCTGGATGAATCTGTACACTTGACTGATATGTTTGGTGGTTAATCTCAGACTTATGTTATGAGTGACTTAATTTCTATATAACAGGTTTCTGTTTTTACATTATATATGCAGAATAGTGTATTTTGGTAAAAGAAAAGTGTATTATGACAAAAGAATAGATAACTTGTTGAAAAATATATAATAGCAAAAAAAAAAATGTTATATTCGAATACCATAGCAATTTAAATTAGCCATTAAATTATGTTTCACTAAAAAAAAAAAAGCCATAGAAAACTAAATATACCATAGCAATTTACATTAGCAATGGAATAATGTTTAAACAACATAATTAAACGCTATAGAAAACAAAGTATAGCGTTTTTAGAGAGTTATTGTACGCACATATATTATAGATCAGCATATGAATTATTGAATAATAAAATTTTCAGATCAAGTACGGTATTACAGCATTCGGTAAAGCTATAGTAAAGTGTATTACCACAATAGAAAATTGCTATTGTAGGATGAAATATCATAGCACGAAATATGAACTGTCAATTGTTTGATACGAAAATATGAAGTGCTATTAAAAAACAAATAAGAACTATTAGTTATTGCTATGATATAAGAACATAGCACAACATACAAAAATAGTGCTATCGTATGGGTCACACCTACCATAGTAGCGGCGGATATAGCATTTATTAAAACGCTATATATTACATACTATACCTTTTTCCGCGCTAACAATGTGAACTTTTTTTGTAGTAACTTGCTGAAGGTACGATAAGTGGTTGGATAAACATGTACTATATATAAGAATGTCATCAAAATAAACCACAATGAAATTACAAATGTATGCCCTCAAGACATGGTTCATAAGCCGCAAGAATGTGCTCGGGGCATTGGTGAGACCGAAAGGCATTACCAACCATTCGTAGAGCTCTTGTTTGGTCTTGAAAGCGGTTTTCCACTCATCACCTTCCTTCATTCAAACTTGATGGTACCCACTCTTTATATCTATCTTTGAAAAGATGGTAGCCCCGTAAGTTCATCGAGCATATCGTCTAAACGAGGTATGGGGTACCAGTCCTTGATAGTGATGTTGTTAACGGTTTGGCTCTCTTCACACATTCTCCACGTCCCATCTTTCTTTGGTACCAACAAGACGTGCCCAGCACATGGGCTAAACTTTTGCAAATATATCCCTTAGACATCAAGTCTTGTACTTGTGTCTTCAACTCCTTGAACTCCGTAGGATTCATTTTGTAAGCAGGTAGGTTGGTAAGGGTGGAACCGGTCACAAGGTCGATTTGGTGCTCAATTCCTCTTACGGGTGGGAGTCCGGGTGGTACTCTTCTAGAAAAACATCCTCAAAATGCTTGAGTAGGCGAGTCACCTCCTCGGATACTTCCACATTTGCTAGACCTGAAAACAAGTTCTCCTTGAAGACCATTAATAGCACTGTGTGTTTGGCATTCAAAGATTTTCCAACCACATTTGATGACACAAATAGGCTGGTCTTACTTACCTTGGCGTTCTTACTCATTTTGAGCTGAAGCTTATGCACTTCAGTTGGCGTTAACGGAGCTAAAGTAAACTTACGCTCGTTGTGCATGAAGGAATAGTAGTTGGTACGCCCATCATGGTTTGTTTCGCGATCAAATTACCACAGCCTTCGCAACAAGAGATGACCCGCTTGCATAGGTACCATGTCACATAAAATGTGATCTTGATACTTACCAACACTAAATGGCACGGTAACTTGTTCAGCAATTTTGAGCTCCACGGAATCATTTAGCCATCTCAATCGGTAAGGTCTTGCTTCCAAATCTCCAAACAATGCTCCAACTAAGTGCAAAACGTATCTGAGCCTGTAATGACTTTAAAAGACTCGAAAAATGCCTAAAAGACTCGAAAAATGACTCTTATATCCTGGTTAAAAATCGTAAAAACTATGATATATCAACTCCCCCAGACTTAGCCTTTGCTTGCCCTCAAGCAAAACAGAAACTTAACCTATGAAAGAAGTTTGAAAATCACTGAAACTCTCTCTCTCTGTAGACTATTGCGTTGAGCATTCAACCATAATACATATGCTTAATAGACTAATCCAAATCGAACCACTATGTACTTCTCCGTAGACATTTCAACATCCCAAATTTAACCCACAACTTTGCAACATTCTCCACAGCCTTCATCGCTGAGTGTCATCAATGAAATCAATGCCATGAGCCTTCTAGTCTCATTCCCGTGCGATATCATGAGAAAACGACCAATTTTCACACTCTTTTTGGTACTCTCTCTCCCCAGACTTATTCTTTTCTCAACATCTTTTGTGTTGTTCTTTTTTTATATATATCAAAAGTGTAGACGAATAATGTTATCAGAGGAAATTTCCCTAACCTAGCTTTCAACTTTCGTGTGATCATTCCTTTGAAAGTAAAATAATGGGGTCGTTGGAAATTTTTCTATCCCTTTACTCAAAAGAAAATCATCTCATCTTGTAAATGTCGTCTTTTCTTGATCGTCTGGATGGATAGAAACTTGGAAAAAACCTGAGTAACCATGTAAGAAACAGCAGTATGGATGGTTAGCCAATCTCTCAAGCATTTGATCAATAAAAGGCAGAGGAAAATGATCATTTCTAGTGGTAGCATTCAATTTCCTGTAATCGATACACATCCTATGACCAGTTACTGTTCTAGTTGGTATCAACTCATTCTTTGCATTTGTGATCATAGTAATTCCACCACTCTTAGGTACCACATGAATTGGACTAACTCATAGATTACACCAGCTTCTAGAAGTTTCATTATCTCCTTCTCTACAACATCTTATAGATTTGGGGTTAACCTCCTCTGATGTTCTATAAAATTCCTTGATTCATCTTCTAGATGTATTCTATGCATGCAAAGATCAGGTGAAATTCCAAAAATATCATCTAGTGAATATCCTAGAGCCTTTCTATACTTCCAAAGTTCACACAAAAGCAAGGCGGTTTCCACATTATTCAAATCAGCATTTATGATCACAGGGTAAGTAGAATTATGGCTTAGGAGCTGTTAATTCGCTCTAAAGACCATCAATTGAGTTTTTAGGAGCATGTTCTTTTCTTGGAGCAGGTGCTCCTTCAGCATTCTCCGTTTCTTGGTTCAAGAACTCAATCGATTTTTCCATCGCTTAACTTGAATCCAGCATCCTTTCAAACCCAACTGTGTCCTCAGTCAAATACTCATGCTCACCCACAGCCTTTGTCAAAGCTACATCCAACGGATCATCAGCAAAAATCTCCTCAATCACTTCTTCAGAGACTTCGAGATTATCTTCAATGGCAAAAGTTTGCCCATCAATGGTTGGCTTTTTGAGCATTCTATCCATCTCAAATTCTATGATAATGTCCCCTAGGTGGAGACTGATTATACCATTCCTCACATCAATAATCGCACCAGCTGTGCGCAAGAAAAGAAGTCCCAAAATCAAGGGATCCTTCGGTTCCTCATCAATTTTCAACACCACATAATTTGTTGGAATTAAAGTATTGTCAATTTTAACATGCAAATCCTCAAGAATCCCCACGGGTAACTTTACTGACCTGTCAGCAAACACCAATGAAATCCTTTTTGGCTTGAAATTCGTGTACCCAAGTTTCATAGCAACCGAATATGGCATGAGGTTCACACCCGAACCCAAATCGCATAGAGAACGAGCGAATTGCATATGACCAATCTGGACGGATATGACAAACTTCCCTGGGTCATCTTGCTTCTTAGGCAATTTATTTTGTAGCACATCACTACAATTCTTAGACACTATTACAGGTTCTGAGCAAGGCTTTCCTGTAACCAGACCCTTAACATACTTCTTCATAGCTAGCATCATCTAAATCATATCTACCAAAGGGAGCTTAATAGTCAAATCCTTCAACATCTCCTCACACTTTGCCTCTTCTAAATCTTTTTGAGATTTCCTTGGGGGATTGGATAAGGAACTGGAGGTTTGTAGACATGAGAAACAATCTTATCAAAAAGCTTATTCGGTCGAAGTACCTTAGGAGTCGGTTCAGCAACTTTTTTACTCTTTTCACACTATGGAGCAAGTGCTCTTTCTTCTGGAGCGGGTGCTCCATTGTGGAGCGGGTGCTCTGCAAAATTTTCTAGGTAACTATCAGCGTTATCCCTCACAACTTGTGGTAGAACCCTTCGACTTCTTAGTTCAACTGCATTCACAAACTCTCTGGGGTTTGAAACTAGTTTACCTGGCAGTACTCCTTATGTCATCTTGATCGCCTCAGTGGTTTGAGCAACCTGAGTATCAAACTTCTTCACAGCTTCAAGTCTACCACTAAGATCAGAGTATATGTTGTCTACTTTTGTGTTGTTTTTAGTGGCAGATTTCTGTTGATTAGCCATCAGCTCCGGCATCATACCTTTCATTTCATCCTGAGAAGTACTTCTAGAACTCGCAGGACCCTAAAATTGGTAAACTGTGGTTTCTGTTGAAATCCTCCTTGAAACTGATTCTGACTTTGGTAAGCTTGGAACGTTTTGCCTTGGAAACCCTGGGGAAAACTCTTCTGGAAACCTTGAGGTTTCTGGCTTTGGAAACCCGTTTGCTGCGGATAGACTTGGTGCTGAGGGTTTTCAACGTTTATACTCCTATAGGAGAACTTCGGTACTCGATTTTTTGAGAATCCATACCACCAGTTTTTTTGGTTCTATCATACTCTTGAGACTTGCTGCTGGAACTTGCAGCCAAGTTTTTAATAAGCTTGTAAGCACCATCTCTGGTCTTAGTCATAAAATCACCATCACTCGTAGCATTCAAAGCATTATGTAAACCCAATCAACACCATCATAGAAGATACCTAGCAAGTTCTCATCGGTAAACCCATGGTGTGGACACTCTCTTCTATATTCTTTGAATCGTTCCCATGCCTCACAAAAAGACTCTCCAGAATGTTGCTGAAACGTGGAGATCTTATTTTTTAAGCTCGCGGTCTTGGTTTTGGTGTAGAAGTGGTCCAAGAAAGTTGCTCTACATTGTGTCCAATTCGTGATGGATCCAGCGGATAGAGACTTGAGCCATCGAGAAGCTTTGTCCGCAAGTGAGAAAGGGAAAGCTTACACTTTATGAAGTCTGGGTTCATGCCATTAAATCTTGTTGTGGAGCAGATCTCCTCAAAGTTCTCTATGTGGTCCATTGGAATCTCTGCGGGAAGTCCATGGAACAAGTGCTGTTTGACCAGCGATATCATCTGAGGCTTAATCTCATAGTCTTGCCTCTCAACAGCAGGTGGAACAATAGCAGATATGTTGTTGTAGAAGGCATGAAGATTATCCATGTTCCCAATAGCACATTGTTGTTCACGCTCACGTTTTTGTTGTTGTTCGCGCGAATGCTGCTGCTGCATCTGAGCCATTTGCTCTTGGAACTTTGCAGCTCAGCCACCATATCGTCATTGCATTGTTCGCCCATGTTGACGGGATTAGGCTTTGTTCGTCTGTTGGTTTGTACGATTCTTGCAAGTTCTGTGTTACTCAAGGTTTGAAGGGGTACTTGATGATTGATCCTTGTTGACCTCGGGTTCATGCACCTGAAACACACGCAAGAGAAGAAAAACTAACAAGTAAGTAAACTTAGTAAGAAATCGTATATTAAAGCTAGAGGTATTGAGTTGGTCCCCGGCAACGGCACCAATTGATAAACTAATTGTTCACCCGATTATAGGATAGTGAGAGATTCGTTCAAAGGGACCAGCAATACACTCTAATCTTTTGTAACAGAGTTTCAACTAAGCGATCAAGTTTGTTTTGGTTTTGGTTTGTCACAATTGCAAGTAACTAAATAGAATCGGTTTAACAAATATTAATAAAGGCGTTAGGCTAAGGGAAAATATCTCGAAGATTAGATCATCTAGAACCAAGCAAGTATTCAGGATAGTAGTTTAGAAGCAATATATAACTTAACCATAAAAATAAGAGGATCAATAGTCGTGGTATCAACCACTTTATCAATCAATCAAATACCCTAAACTGTTACAAAGAATGACAAGCATTAAAGAGAATGGGATCGATTTGTTCACAACTTGCCTTAACATCAACTGTCGTTGGCTAAGGACAAATCGCCGATCTATGTTCTTTCAAACAATTTTCCACACGTTTGATGAGTACATTAAACCTAAGATAAAAGGCTAGGTGATCAAGCTAGTTTAGGTATTAAGAACAACGATAGATGAAGATGTCAATAGAAATGAGATCCTTTTTATGCTTAGTTCATGGGTCCCTAATCCCTTCGAAACCCTTAACCTAACTTGAAGAACTACTCAGACATGGTGATTCGAACAACAACAAGAGATGTAAAAGAATTCATGATAAAATAAAATAAAGAGACAAGAATTTAGAAATCTTCTCCAAAGTGTAGAACACAATCTTCAATTCTTACCAAAACTCTCACAAAATCGTCTATCTCTCTCTCTCTCTCTCTCCTGTTCTTTTTTTGATCAAATTTTGATAATGGACTCCCTGTCCAGGTCTGGGGCGGCTAGGATTAATTAGGGAAAACCCTAGATGGCAAAAATTAGGTTTAATGAAGTTTCCAAAAATAGATCTTCCGCGCGAGTAGGTGCTCCGTTGAGGAGCGGGTGCTCCTTTCTTCAAAACTTTCCAAAAAGCTTCACTTTCCCTCCATTTTTGCCAAGTCTCTACATGAGCTCCAATCCTCCATTCTACCCACCTTTTAGAGCTAAAATGACTCAAAATAAAATAAAAAGCTCGATAAAAACCTATAAAACAAAGGTTAAAATGTGCCAAAAACGCATTATATCAGTTACCAACAGCTAGGAGTAATGGATCCACCAGGTTTTCAACCTCCACGAGGACAACCACCTACCATCCAGGATTAAGACATGAAGAATATACTACAGCAGATTCTACAAGGTCAAGCATCTAGTGCAATGGAGATGTCTGAAAAGCTTACAGAAGTACACACCAAGATGGACTGCACTTTTAATGATCTCAACACAAAATTTGAGACATTAAATGCAAGACTAAAGTCCATGGAAAGTGTAGCTTCATCTACTTCTTCTCCAAGGCCTAATGGGAAACTCGCAGGGAAGTCAATCCAGAACCCCAAGGATTTCCACGTCCATGCTATCACCTTAAAGAGTGGAAAAGAGCTCCCTGAATGACAAGGACCTACTGCAGTCACTGAGGAGACTGCATAACAGGTTAGGGAGGACTTGTGTCAAGATGAAGGGCAGAGAGACAAACTCGATCACACCGCTCGATCCCAAAAGACCCTTTGATTTTATGAAGGCCTCTCTTGGCCACAGCAAGAGTAGTCATTGATGTTAGGAAAGGAAAGACTGATTTTAATCTGGGAAAGGATCTCGAGATGAAGTTTGACATCAAAGATGCTATGAAGAAGCTAATAATTGATGGACAAACCTTTTGGATCAAGGAAATCGATAATCTAGCTCACGAATTGCACGAGGAGCTTAGTAAAGAAGGAGATGAATTCAGAGTGAATGGGCAGAGAGTCAAGCCCTATATGGTTGATAAGATCATTCAAGAGGGGACCATGTTATGAATTGCTTAAACCACACGTGAAGAGACCATCTTTGTCTCTTACCCTTACCCTTAGCTAAATGAGTTCGTTAAATATGCATAACTTAAGTATGACTCACTCACCTTGCATCTTAGAATTGTTAACTTGGACATTGATTTTAACTATTCTATCACTCACGTTCCAGATGGATGAGGTTGTCGGGAAACCAGTTGGTTGAATTTGTGGAAACTGCTAGCGGAGCAGCTTGTTGCATTCCATGAGATACTTGATATGTGAGTCATTCTGTATTTCACGTTCCTTAAGTGTTTGAATCTCATCTCGTAACTTTGAGGAATGCGTTGAGTTAAGCAACCATCATCCAACAACTAAAATTTGTCACAAATGATGTAAATATATGCATGCAAAAAATGTGATTTCGAATTATTCAAAGAAACAACTAAAAATTCTCCAATGTTTGAAACGGCAATCAAAACAAAATATTGAAAAAAAAAATCAAAATTTGTTTTCTTCCTGCTGCCATGATAAAAAGGTATATTCAAATTTTCCTTAAAACCATTTCAGTCGTTGTCCCCTACTGATTGGTAATATACTAGTATATGTCATGCTAGAAACTACACAACAAAAAGCAGTTTCACATACATGAAAACAGATTGTAACATGATGCAAAGCAAAAACCAATCCAGAAATGAAACCAAAATTTACTTACTTCTATCATGATTGCGTTAATCTCATCTTCTGTGATAGTGTTTGACTCAACCTAGTCATCTCCTTTAGCTTGGCATTCAGAATTGCTGAGCTCCACCTTACTTTTAGTCGAGTCGAGAATATTTCTTGTCTTCATGTTGTTAATTGTACACGTCTTCTCCAAAGCTTTTGATTCAGTTCAATGGTCTTTCATCACTTCTGCCCTCTCCGCCATGAACTTCCCACCATCATTTATCCATTGGATTTCTCTCTGTATTACTACCGCCTCATTTTCGGTGCAGGTGAATGGTGAACTCTCCGGGTTTTTTCGCAGCTTCAGAGGGTTAAGGTAAGGGTGTTCACTATCCCCGTACCTGTTCGTTATTTTTATGGATGTTCTCTCAAAAATGCTAGAAAAGGCGGTTGAAGTAAGGAAGTTCAACTATCACCCTCGTTGCAAAAACATTGGGCTAACTCACCTCTCCTTTGTTGATGACCTCATAATTCTCACGGATGGAAAGGCTAGATCGATTGAAGGAGCAGTTGACATGCTGGAGAGATTTGCTATGCGATCAGGGCTATGAATTAATATGGAAAAGTCTACCATGTACCTTGCTGGCCACTCCCCTAACATGCACAAGGAGATTGTCTCTTGTTATCCAGTTTAGGTTGGATCACTACCGGTGCGGTATTTGGGCCTCCCCTTAGTCACAAAAAGGCTTTGCTCCACAGACTATCAACCACTTATAGAGCACATAAGGACCCTCATTGGGTCGTGGTCATCATGGTTCCTCTCTTTTGCAGGACGCTTAAACCTCATACAGGTTACCCAAAAATTGCATTCGTGAAATTGAGAAACTGTGCTCCACATTTCTCTGGTCAGGTGCAACAATTAATCCGAAGAAAACAAAAGTGGCGTGGGATGACATTTGTAAACCAAAAAATGAAGGTGGTCTTGGAATCCGATCTCTCAATGAGGTAAGTGACGTTTGTTGCTTAAAATTAATTTGGAGGGTGATCTCTCATGCAAACTCCCTATGGCTTAAATGGGTGGAAGCCAATCTGCTTAAAAAAGACACGTTCTGGTCCATTAAAGCCAGCTCAAGTCAGGGATCCTGGATATGGAGGAAGCTCTTGAAATACCGTGATGTAGCAAAATCTTTCACCAATGTTGAAGTCCACAATGGTGAAGATACATCTTTTTGGTATGACAAATGGTCCAACTTTGGCTATCCTTTTGTGCTTACAGGTGAACGAGGAGCTATTGACTTGGGTATTAGGCGCCAAAGCATAGTGGCTGAAGCAGGGTATTCACGGCGAAAAAGATTTCACCGAGCCGACCATATTAATAAAATCGAAGAGGCACTATCTCTAAAACGGCAGCAACGAACAGAGCAACGGGACAGAGTCTTATGGCTTGGAAAACAAAACAAGTACCAAGAAAATTTCTCCACTAAAGATACATGGAATCTTACTAGAGCCTCATCGAATAAGGTTGCTTGGCATAGAGGAATCTGGTTTGCTCACAACACTCCAAAATATTCTTTTTGTGCTTGGCTTGCAATTCACAACAGGAGACTGCATGAGGCAATGGAACATTCGTGCCTCGGGTCTCTGTGGCTTTTGCCATACTAACACAGAGACCTGAAACCACTTGTTCTTCTCATGTGTCTACTCTTCGGAGATATGGGCTGTTGTCGCGTGAAATATTTTCAACGCAAGGTACACAACATGTCCAATACCTCTCCCAATCTAGCCAAGACCGTCTACTTTCCTTCCTTGCTAGATACATGTTTCAAACTTCGATATACACCATCATGCGAGAAAGGAACGGCCGCACCCATGGTAATCCACCATATAGACCAGCTCAACTTATTCGATGGATTGACAAGCAAGTACGAAATCAGAATTCAACAAATAGAATGATGGGAGACCATAGATATGACCAAGCACTATAATCTTGGTTCGGAGTGAATCTAATTAGACTCCTTCCTGAGTTGAGTTGTCCAATAATATGCATTGCAAAAAAAAAAAACAGAAGTAAGTAAGTTATAAATGATAGAAATTCAAGAAGATCATTAAAGAGAGAGAAAATGTAATGAACATAGTGTTGATCTTATGATTCTTCACTTAAAAAATAGGTTAAGATGTCAAATATTGAGATAAAACAAAAGCAGAAGTAATTACTTACCAATGCAGAAGCAAATGACATGGTTTGTAACTCATTAATCAAATACAGTAGCATATATACTAGCATATATAGTTAATACTTACCATTTCCTTCCATTTTAGTTAATATGTTTTTGCACCATTGTTGTGTATTGCGATGCCTAAGCCACCCCTTTCACTTGCCCGATTCTATAAGTTTTTGGCTGCCGTTTTTATTGCTTTTTCATCCATCCACATTTTAATGTACCCTTCAAATAGAGATTTCTTGGACTTTATCTATTCGAGCAATTAATCTGGACCTCTGCGTTTCCATACCTTCTTCCACTCACGCAAGTTGGATATGAAAGACAGGTATGCTTGCTTAATGTAATGCTTTCGAACGTATTAGGTTATGCTTGAGTCCCAGTTGAACTCTTGCTGTAAATAAAAGTAAGTGTAATTACAAACCTGATTTCAAAGAAGCATTTCTTAAACGATAAAATATAATACTGAAAATGTTTACCGCAAAAGCTCGGAACCATCGGTTCTTGATTTCTTACGGGAGAGAACGATATGTTGGATATGGTTTTCGGAGATCAGATTTAAACATCTTCAGAATATGCTTTGTAATCTGACCGGTTGGGTCAATTCTAAATCTACAAATTATATTAACAAACAAGTTAATATGTAATAACTCGCTGAATAGGTTAATGGACAGAAAAAAATTAGAAAATTTACCAAATCTCGTTTCCTTTAGGTTCTATACTTAGTTGGGGCTGGTTTTTTTGGCTTGGAGCATTCACCAAGTCATCCACCGAGCATAAGGTAGGAACATAAGAGTCCTATGAATCGGGATGCTCGACAATTGATGGTCTCCTTTCACTTGTTCAGGGATCAAGTTGGTCAGGCTGACAGTTGTGTCCCATTTGAAACCTGGTTATATTGCTTAATGGGTAGCTCGGTGTAACTAATTTTCAAAGTAGCTTCGATAAGTAAGTGAAGCAAAGAAATCAAGAGTTCAGAAAAGTAACTAATTGTCTAACAAAAAGTGTTTATCAAGCCACAAATTATCATGTGAATCTCAAAAATCAAATCATACAACAATTACATTCAATATATAATTATGAAAACGAGAGCAGAAGGACTGTTGCATGTGAAATTAAAAAATAATGATTGCAAATTGTTACCGTGAAATTAGGAATTACTGGTGGGGATAACTCGATGTTTGATAGGGTTGATATACTTTTCTTACGCTGCATTTTGCCTGCATTTTTGGCAACGGCTAGGTTCTCGGCGATAGAAGTAATGGTAAGAGACGGCTTCATTGGTTTAGATGGATCACTTGGGGTAAGACGGGTGGATTGGTTTGGAGAAATGCGAGGGAGGAGAAGAGATCATCGGCATCATTGGTTTGTAGGGCTCAGGGGAGATGTAATAGACGGGTGGATTGGTTCTCGGTTCTCGACGACGGTGGAGAAGGAAAAAGAGATGGCTTTTTTGGTTTAGATGAATCACTTGGGTTAAGATGGGTGGATTGGTTCTGAGTACGGCGAGGGAGGAGAAGGGATCACCAGCTTTGTTGGTTTGTAGGGGTCAGGGGTGACGGAATAGATGGGTGTATTGGTTCTCGGTTCTCGGCGATGGTGGAGAAGGGTCGTAGATCTAGGTTGTAGTCGATAAGGAAGAAAAGAGATTACCGGAGGTCGCGGTGTTTGTCGACAGAAGAGAAGTGATGAGGACATCGAAATAAGTTCAACCAAATCCAAAAAAGAGATCATCAACGTGCCCACTAGGAAGCAAACTCCAAGAACAAGATCTGGCACGAGAAAACAAAGAGGAGTTCGACAAGTCTGTAGAGAATCTCATCACATTCATAGAGCATGAAGAACTTCAAGAGGATGAGATTAGCAAGGAAATACAAAAAGATGTTCAAGAGCAACTCAAGATAACAACTCTCTTTACGCCTATTTTTCAAGGAATTAAGGACACTGCTTTGTTCACCATTTCAAAAGAAGAGCAAGCAATCTATTCTATCTGATCGGATGAAGTTCTATTCTATTTGATCGGATGACGTTCTATTCTATTTGATCAAATGATGCTTCTATTCTATTTGATCAGATGAAGTTTTATTCTATTTGATCGGATGTCGTTCTATTCTATTTGATTGGATGTCGTTCTATTCTATCTAGTCATCCAGAAACTCTCAATGTATGTATTTGAATTTCTATAAATAATTAACGTGTTTCTTTCTCTGTTTTGCAGAAATAAGACCATTAGAGATTATTTAAGTCTTTTAATTTTTGAGTCTGTTGCTTTGCACGTTTAGTCCTTTTATTATGTAATAATTTTGACCCTATAATGTTCCTAGCTGTTGGACTATATATAAAGTCCCTTCTCAGCTTGTAACCTAACAAGTTTTTAAGAAATAAAAATAAAAGTTTTCTTCTTAGAAAGAAGCAGCCCCTCTCCTTTTTCTTGTGTGTGAATCCTTGAAGATTGAGTGTCTAGACTTATCATAGATTCTTTCACAGATTTGTGTGGCGTTTATCAATCCACCCACTATCCATCTCATTCTCTTGATTCTTCAAAGAGAGCACGTCGGCCAGTTGAAGAGTTACCACCACGAAATCCACTTGACTCCTAAAGTTCATCCACTTGGATCTCTAGAGAGTGCCCTTCGGCCAGCTATAGATCTTCATCATTCATCACACTTCTGGATCCATCTCTTTGGTTCCAAATCTCGTTTCCATTAGGTTCTATACTTAGTTGGGGAAGGTTTTTTTGGCCTGGAGCATTCAACAAGTCATCCACCGAGCATAAGGTAGGAACATAAGAGTCATGTGAATCTAGATGCTCAACAATTGATGGTCTCCCTTCACTTGTTCAGGGATCAAGTTGGTCAGGCTGACAGTTGTGTCCCATTTGACACCTGGTTATGTGGCTTAATGGGTAGCTCGGTGTAACTAATTTTCAAAGTAGCTTCGATAAGTAAGTGAAGCAAAGAAATCAAGAGTTCAGAAAAGTAACTAATTGTCTAACAAAAAGTGTTTATCAAGCCACAAATTATCATGTGAATCTCAAAAATAAAATCATACAACAATTACATTCAATATATAATTATGAAAACGAGAGCAGAAGGACTGTTGAATGTGAAATTAAAAATCATGATTGCAAATTGTTACCGTGAAATTAGGAATTACTGGTGGGGATAACTCGATGTTTGATAGGGTTGATATACTTTTCTTACGCGGCATTTTGCTTGCATTTTTGGCACCGGCTAGGTTCTCGGCGACTGAAGTAATGGGAAGAGACGGCTTCATTGGTTTAGATGGATCGCTTGGGGTAAGACGGGTGGATTGGTTTGGTGAATGGCGAGGGAGGAGAAGGGATCACTAACTTTGTTGGTTTGTAGAGGTCAGGGGTGACGGAATAGACGGGTGTATTGGTTCTCGGTTCTCGGCGATGGTGGAGAAGGGTCGTAGATCTAGGTTGTAGTCGATAAGGAAGAAAAGGGATTACCGGACGTCACGGTGTTTGTCGACAGAAGAGAAGTGGTGAGGACATCGAAATCAGTTCAACCAAATCCAAAAAAGAGATCATCAACGTGCCCACTAGGAAGCAAACTCCAAGAACAAGATCTTGCACGGGAAAACAAAGAGGAGTTAAACAAGTCTGTAGAGAATCTCATCACATTCATAGAGCATGAAGAACTTCAAGAGGATGAGATTAGCAAGGAAATACAAAAAGAAGTTCAAGAGCAACTCAAGATAACAACTCTCTTCACGCCTATTTTTCAAGGAATTAAGGACACTGCTTTGTTCACCATTTCAAAAGAAGAGCAAGCCATCTATTCTATCTGATCGGATGAAGTTCTATTATATTTGATCGGATGACGTTCTATTCTATTTGATCAAATGATGCTTCTATTCTATCTCATCAAATGAAGTTTTATTCTATTTGATCGACTGTCGTTCTATTCTATTTGATCGGATGTCGTTCTATTCTATCTGGTCATCTAGAAACTCTCAATGTATGTATTTGAAGTTATATAAATAATTAACGTGTTTCTTTCTCTGTTTTGCAGAAATAAGACCATTAGAGATTATTTAAGTCTTTTAATTTTCGAGTCTGTTGCTTTGCACGTTTAGTCCTTTTATTATGTAATAATTTTGACCCTAGAATGGTCCTAGCTGCTGGACTATATATAAAGTCCCTTCTCAGCTTGTAACCTAACAAGTTTTTAAGAAATAGAAATGAGAGTTTTCTTCTGAGAAAGAAGCAGCCCCTCTTCTTTTTCTTGTGCGTGAATCCTTGATGATTGAGTGTCTAGACTTATCATAGATCCTTTCTCAGATCTGTGTGGAATCTATCATTCCACCCACTATCCATCTCATTCTCTGGATTCTTGAAAGAGAGCCTGTCGGCGAGTTGAAGAGTCACCACCATGAAATCCACTTCACTCCATCAGTTCATCCACTTGGATCTCTAGAGAGTGCCCTTCGGCCAGCTATAGATCTCCATTATCCATCACACTTATGGATCCATCTCTTTGATTCCTATATCATATGGTATGAGAGCTGAAACGATCCTATCCCTGGTTTATCTATCCCTTTTGTTTCAAGTTCATCATTTCTCTTCTATTGCTTCAGTTTGTGTCTGTTTATGTTCATTTTGTTTCAGTTCATTTCAACTTGTTTTCTTTGTTAGATCCATCAGTTTTTGTTCTATTTTGTTTGTTCAGCTTCTAAAAAAAACAAAACCCGATAAAAATATCGTTTAGATTTGGTCATTTGATTGCCTAAAAACTCTTCATATTCTTGATCTATCTGTTTTGTGTTTTTTTTTTTGTCTTTTCAACTTCCCGTGCACTTGATCTATTTGTTGTTGTGAGAGACAGAAAACGAGAACATGGGAGATCAAGAAAATGTGAACGTTGTTCAGATTCTTGCTACTATTCAAACCAAACTTTAGACACTAGGAAACCGTAAGACACAGCTTGAACAACCTCCACCAGTACGCAGAGATCTCATTAGGGAAGTGAATGTTCGGAGAGTAAATCAAGACGAAGATGATCTGTCTGACTTAGATGGTGATCCAACAGATCATGAACATGAACCAAGGCCAATGAAATAATATAACCGAAACAGAGGAAGAGAGGAAGATGCGCGACAAGGAAACATAAATGTGAAGCTTACGACACCAACCTTTGAAGGAAAGGTTAATCCAGATGCTTACATTGATTGGGAGAGTTGTATGGAGTATATCTTTGAGTATTACAACTACTCAGACCAAAGGAAAGTGTCTTTAGCTGCTGCTCAACTTACTGAAAGTGCTCTAGCTTGGTGGGACAGAGATGTGTCTGAAAGAAGAAGGCATAGACATGGACAAATCGATACTTGGGGAGATATGAGGTTTCAAATGAGGAAAAGATATATCCCTGCGTACTACTACAGTGATTTGTAAAAGAAGTTTAGAAAACTTACTCAAGGAACCAAGTGTGTAAGAGTATTTTGATGAGTTTGAAACACTTAACAACATATTGGAGACCGAGAATTCTGAAGAAACCTTGATGGCATATTTATTGATGGGTTACATGAACGGATTGCTAGAAAGTTTGAAAGGCAAACTTACCATGATTTGGAGGAGTTGTTTCACCTAGCTGTTCAGGCTAAGCAACATATCAAGAGGAAAACTCTCTCAGCAAGCCGTAGCAAGTCTACTTGGAATCAACCTCCTCAAAGGGTTCTAGACAAGGGAAAACCTAGTGAAACAGAATCCAGATTCAAGAAACCTCTCGCTGAAACGTTTTAGAACACTAGGTCAGAACAAGGTAAAAATTCTATTCAAAGATCTCGTGATATAACTTGTTTTAAATGTCAGGGAAAAGGACACTATGATGCAAGAGATTGTCCGAACCAGAGGGTTATGATTCTCAAATCAAATGGAGAATATGAATATCAAGATGAAGAGGTGATTGAACTAGCAGAATCAGAGGAAGATGTTGTGGATTTTCCTGATGTAGGAGAGCTTTAGTCACACGACGAGCTCTTAACCTTCTCTTTGAACCAAAAACTATCCAAAGAGAGAAAAATTTCCATTCTCGGTGCACCATTAACTCAAAGGTATGTAGTTTAATTATTGATGGTGGTTCGTATACTAATGTGGCTAGCATGTATTTGGTTGATAAGCTAGGTCTTCAAAAGACAAAGAATCCTCGACCATATAGACTTAAGTGGTTAAATGATGAAACTGAGCTAAAGATTGTCGAACAAGTCACTGTACCATTCAGCATAGGAAAATATGCAGATCAAGTCTTCTGTGATGTGGTCCCTATGCAAGCCGGACATCTACTTCTAGGTCATACATTACATAATGGCCGAACCAATCACTACACCTTCATACACAACAGTAAGAAACATAGATTGGCACCTTTAAATCCTCATGAGATGCATGAGATTCAACTGACTATGTCCAAAGGAAACAAGCTAAGTAAAACTATTCTCTATGTAACACCTTCTACTATTTTGTAGTCTCTTGAATCACAAGAACAGGTGCTACAAATGATCTTTAAGGAAGCTTTGTTTTCAGGACAAGAAGCATAAGAGTTACCTGCTACTGTTTTAGAGCTTCTTGACAAATTTAATGATGTTTTTCCTGAAGAGATCCCACCCGGATTGCAACCCATCAGAGGTATTGAACATCAAATTGATCTTGTCCCTGGAGCACCTTTACCAAACCGAGCTGCTTATAGAGTGAACCCCGAAGAAGCAAAGGAGCTAGAAAAACAAGTGCAAGACTTAATATCTAAGGGCTATATCCGAGAAAGCCTAAGCCCTGTGTTGTTCCTGTTCTTCTAGTGCCTAAGAAGGATGGAACTTGGAGGATGTGCATTGATTGTAGAGCAATCAACAACATTACTGTCAAATATAAACATCCTATTCCAAGACTTGACGACATGCTAGATGAGCTCAATGGAGCAACTATCTTCTCAAAAATTGATCTAAGGAGTGGATATCATCAGGTAAGAATGAAAGAAGGAGATGAATGGAAAAAGCATTTAAAACCAAGCAAGGACTGTATGAATGGCTGGTCATGCCATTTGGACTCACAAATGCTCCAAGTACTTACAGGAGACTCGTGAACTACATTTTAAGGGCCTTTATTTGTATGTTTGTTGTGGTTTATTTTGATCTATAGCTCTAATCTGGAGGATCACTTCCATAATCTTGAGCAGGTTCTTGAGGCGCTGAAGGCTAGGCATGCTAAGTGGCTTGAGTTTGTAGTGGCTTTTCCATACGTGATCAAATACAAAAAGGGAAAAGAGAACATTGTAGCTGATGCACTATCCAGGAGACACACTCTAATCAGTACAATGGAGGCTAAAATCATGGGATTTGAACATATCAAAGAGCTGTATGCAATTGATCCTGATTTTCAAGAAGCATTCAAGGAAACCAACAAAGCTGCCTATGAGCAAAATGGATTCTTATTCAAGGATAAGAGACTTTGCATTCCACAAGGGTCTATGAGAGAGCTGGTAATTGGAGAAGCACATGGAGGAGGGCTCATGGGAAATTTTGGACGAGGCAAGACTTTGAATGTCCTTATGGAGCATTTCTTTTGGCCGCACATGAAGAGAGATGTGGAAAGGATCTGACCAGGTCACATCCATATGGTTTATATATACCTTTGCCTATTCCTAACCTACCTTGGGTAGAAATCTCTATGGATTTTGTTTTAGGTCTACCAAAAATCGACCACACGAATTCCATCTTTGTAGTTGTAGACAGGTTCTCCAAGATGGCTCATTTCATATCGTGTAACAAGACTAATGACGCTACACAAATGGCCGATCTCTTTTTCAAAGCAGTAGTACGTCTACATGGAGTGCCAAGGACCATAGTATAAGATCGAGATACCAAATTTCGAAGTCATTTCTGGAAAACTCTATGGAAAAAGTTGGGGACTAAGATGCTCTTCTCAACTATTTATCACCCCAGACTGATGGCCAAACCGAGGTAGTAAACCGGACTCTTTCAACATTGCTGAGAGCCACAGTTGGTAAGATTTTAAGGAATTGGTTATGTAGCTTGCCTTATATTGAATTTTCTTATAATCATGCTAAGCATTCTGCTTCTATACTCTCTCATTTTGAGGTTGTTTATGGATTTAATCCTAGTACTCCATTAGAACTTTCACCTCTACCCCAAGCTGTTTATTGTAGTGAAGGTGAAACTCGAGCAGATTTTGTGAAAAAGCTTCATCAAAAGGTCAAGGAGAATCTGGAAAAGAAAACCGCGAAGTATAAGCAACAACCAACAAGCACCGTAAGGATATGACCTTTGAGCCTGGAGATTGGGTTTGGTTACACATGAGACATGAAAGGTTCCCAAAACAGAGAAAATCAAAGCTTGCACCAAGAGGAGATGGGCCCTTTCGAGTGCTGGAAAAGATCAATGATATCGTTTACAAGATTGAACTTCTAGGTGATATGAGTATCTCTTCTACTTTTAATGTTACAGATTTATCTCCATTCAATGCAGATGTACCTGTTCTGAGGTCAGAACCTTCTCAAGAGGGAGGAGATGATGAGGACATCGAAATCCATTCAACCAAATCCAAAACAGAGATCATCAACGTGCCCACTATGAAGCAAACTCCAAGAACAAGATCAGGCATGAGAAAACTAAGAGAGGAGTTCAACAAGTCTATAGAAAATCTCATCACATTCATGGAGCATGAAGAACTTCAAGAGGATGAGATTAGCAAGGAAATACAAAAAGATGTTCAAGAGGAACTCAAGAATACAACTCTCTTTACACCTATTCTTTAAGAAATTAAGGATACTGGTTTGTTCACCATTTCAAAAGAAGATCAAGCAATCTATTCTATCTGATCAGATGAAGTTTTATTCTATTTGATCGGATGACGTTCTTTTCTATTTGATCAAATGATGCTTCTATTCTATCCGATCGGATGAAGTTCTATTCTATTTGATCGGCTGCCGTTCTATTCTATTTGATCAGATGTAGTTCTATTCTATCTGGTCATCCAGAAACTGTCAAGGTATGTATTTGAATTTCTTTGAATAATTAACGTGTTTCTTTCTCTGTTTTGCAGAAATAAGACCGTTAGAGTTTATTTAACTCTTTTAATTTTCGAGACTGTTGCTTTTAACGTTTAGTCCTTTTATTATGTAATAATTTTGACCCTAGAATGTCCCTAGCTGCTGGACTATATATAAAGTCCATTCTCAGCTTGTAACCTAACAAGTTTTTAAGAAATAAAAATAAAAGTTTTCTTCTTAGAAAGAAGCAGCCCCTCTCCTTTTTCTTATGTGTGAATCCTTGAAGATTGAGTGTCTAGACTTATCATAGATCCTTTCACAGATCTGTGTGGCGTTTATCAATCCACCCACTATCCATCTCATTCTCTGGATTCTTCAAAGAGAGAACGTCGGCCAGTTGAAGAGTCACCACCACGAAATCCACTTGACTCCACCAGTTCATCCACTTGGATCTCTAAAGAGTGCCCTTCGGCCAGCTATAGATCTTCATCATCCATCACACTTCTGGATCCATCTCTTTGGTTCCTATATCAAGAAGGGTAGTAGATCTACATTTTCTGGCGACGAAATAAATTGGCTTTTATGGGATTGTTTGGTTTAGATGGTGAGAGGCAGCTTCGGTGAAACAAAAACTAGAGAAAGTGTGTCGGCGAAGATTGTAAATTTTTATGTGGAGATAGAGTTATGTATGTTCAACATAAATTAGGTTTTACAATTTTCGTAGGAAATTGGTAGTTTTAATATTTTAATAATATTGGTTTTCATAGGAAAATGGTAGATAATGGTTATTATTGTTGTTTCAAATACATAATTTTCATAAATATAACTATCGCATTCATTTTTAAATAAAACAAATTCACATTTTAAATTGACTTTTATATTTGTATTTTCTGAAATTATTTATGCAAAATAAATATGTTTTTAATTTTTATATCATAAAAGTGTTGATAGATTATTACAATATTTTGCAGATTAAAAATATTAATATTTACTCGGAATCAGATGCATATTCAGAAGAGGCGGAAGCAGAACTGTAACACCCGTGTTTTTGATCCGAATAAGTTTTGTATCAAGATGTTTTTGATCCGAATAAGTTGTCGGAAATGTGATCTCTCTCTTTGAAGTCAATCTTGAGTGTTCTGGAAATGGAGTTTTTGTCAAGAACAGAAAAAACGGATCGATCCAGGAAAATATTGATGGTGGGAGCTATCACTGCGATCGGTTGCTGATCGATCCCGTGTGTCGGCAGACTTTACTCGTGTTTTTGTTGATCCCACGTATCCACCTACCTCTTTTAAATGCACACTTTCTTCCTCTTTCTTTTTCCTGGGTTGTTGGTTGCTCTTTTGAGAGAGAGAGAGAGAGTGGTAAGGAGAGCTTGGCTTGGCTTGAGAGAGGAAGGACCGTCTATTGTGTGTTGGCGTGTGAGTGAGTCGTGGTTCTTGTTCGTAAATCTTTATTTCTTGTGTGTATATCTCTTAGATGGGAGGACCGTCACACTAAGTATATGTGATAATACTTACACGTCACACTAAGTATATGTGATAATACTTACACATCTCCTCCTCCTAAGTATATGTGATCACACACAAAATATAAAGTGCGATCGTGGAATCAGGACACTTAGGAGGAGGATGATTAGGACTCGGTTTGTGTGTGTGTGTGTCATGTCAAACTCTTATTTTGCATAATAAATTCGAATACTGTTGTTGAGTTATTTAATAAGATCAAGTCTTATTGTGTTAAATGCGTTTTTGGTTTGTATTTAATATTATGGGGTATTAATTATTGTATATATAAAAAAAGGTGTCGTCGTTTCAGTTTGGTATCAGACCCTAAACGGTTCTAGGATGGTTTAGGAAAATTAATTGGATTTAATTAATTTTAGTGATGCTTGTTGTATGTTGTAGTGAACCGTTGTGTTGCACGCTAGAAATTGATTATGTGGTATTTAGTCAATTTATTGAGGATGGAGTCTTAGAATCATCCTCTCCGCGCCTTCAATGAGATTCCATGGTGAGATATCTTTCTCATGTCCTTAGTCTATGTTCTTGCTAATGCAGATGGCTAGAGGTGCTAGAGGCCGTGGCAGAGGCCATGGCTGTGGCCATTGTATAGCTCGTGTTCCAGCGGCAGCAGAGAGTGGAGCACAGAGTGCTACAGTTGAGTGGGTCGTGAATTCGTATGTGTATATGGAGTGGTCTGAGGGTGAGGTCGGTGTGAGTGCCGGTGTGGCTGGAGTTCCAGCGGGTGATGCGTGTATTACAGTGGGTTTTACTTTTGCCCGAGATGATCGCATAGCGGATAAGTTGAATTTGCTGTTGGAGCTGTTACCAGAGAAGGTACAAGTTTAGGCTCCTATTGTGCCACCGGTGGTTGAGGTGCAGCCGAGAGTTGCGGTTGCGGAGGAGCTTCCATCTTACCTTAAGATGAAGGAGCAGTTGTAGAGGAATGGCACAGGATTCTTCCCAGGAGGTGTTAAGCCTGAGGAAGCTGATGCGTGGACGATGAGGTTGGAGCAGAATTTTTGTTCAGTTAGGTGTCCAGAGGGATACCGGTTTGATCTGGCTGTTTATTACCTGTAGGGTGATGCACATCTCTGGTGGAGGGGTGTTGCGGCCACGAGAAGATGGCCTGGGAGTATTTTATGGAAGAGTTTAACTCCATGTAATTTCAACAAGAGGTGCTTGACCGGTTAGATGGTCGGTTCCTAGAGTTCTCTCAGGGAACATGGCCATCTGGGAGTATAAGGCAGAGTTTAACTGTGTTGGTATGTATGCGGGTCGAGTGATAGAGGGTGAGCGGGCTTGAGTGCGGACTTGTTGAGGAATCGTTGTCTTGTGAGGACTTTTGGCATTGTTGCTGAGTTGGTTGAGATAGCTGTTTTGCTTGAGGAGGGTCTGAGAGATGAGGTGGTGGTAGCAAGTCCCAACTTTCAGGCGAGGAGGTCGCAACATCAATCTAGTCCAACCAGAGTTGGAAGGCCAATGCAATGACATGAGCGTAAGATGGAGGATTCTTCGAGGGTTACCCAAGGTTGTCGGGGATGCATCGGGTGTGGGAGCAAAGATAACAGGGTTGCGAGTTGTCCTAAGAAGGACGAGGGGAGTGTGGATACGCGAGTGTGCTTTCACAGCAGAGAGACAGGGCATATTAAGCCGAGATGTCCCAAGTTGCAGCAGAAGGACGTAGTACTAACTCCGCTAGCTAGTCAGAATACAGTGGTGCCTCGAGTGTATAATGATACGACCCGACCAGTTTTATTTATATAGTACCATAACCAATACCCCATAATATTGATTATACCCAATAAAACATGAACTCATACACAGAATAAAATACGACCAACAACACAACAATCGAGTCCTAAATCATCATCCTCCTCATCGCCTTGATTCCACGATCACACTTTTATCTTTTCCTGCAATAACACGAAGAGTTGCATAACTATTATTAAAAATACTTAGTGAGGCGGTCCTCCCATCAACGAGTTATACACACAAGTAAGAGATCACAACGTGCTCACATACGCAAGACAAACAACCAAGACACACAACACAACAACAGGAAGCGGACTAGAACCGATCAGAGTTGTCAAACGAAAGGAAAAAGAAATGTCACACAGAAGGGTCTCGGGATCGGTCTACAACCGATCCTCATGACCGCTTGCCAACCAACCACTCAAGCCTCGGGATCGGTTCACAACTGATCACCATTGTCAATCGGAGATCACCCTGCAGCCACTCCACATAAGGCCTTTGGATTTGTTCACGACCGGTCCCCCTGACCGATCGGAGCCTCCCTCTGTAACCCACACCAAATCCGACCTGCTTCACTTCTTCTCACGACAAACGACTTCTTCCCACCTCAATCCTTACTTCCTCCAAGAAGTTGGGCACAAACCTAACCCAAAACACAAGGAAAACAAGCAACACAACTGATGGATTCATCAAGAATCCAACTCAAACACCACAAAACACACAAACAACCTCAAAAGGATAGATAAGCCCATGGTCACGCACTAACCTCGATTCCTTGGTAGAATCAGCTTAAGAACAACACTACAAGCCAGGGATGAAGTCCTCACTCCCCCACGCCTCAACTAGCTCGATCCCCCTCTCCTTCCACTCTCAAGGCAAGCCACAATAGAGCTCAACTCCCTTCACTGTTCTTCTTTCTCAAGCCACATCAAGCTTCTTATCTCTCTCACTTCTTATATGCAGCAATCTCTCTCTCTCTCTCTCTCTCTTTCTCTCCAAAGAAAGAAGAAGAAAGGAAGCAAAAAGAACAACAGAGGAAAAACATGCCTTAAAAGAAGTTGGCAGCATCCACCGAAAAATCTGCCAACACACGGGATCGACTTGCAACCAATCAAAGTGATAGCTCCCACCATCAGATCGACCTGAAACTGATCCCCATGACTGATCAGCGTTTCTGCAGCTAAAACCGACCCTTGTTCAATCCGTCTCTCCGTTCCTGAGAAAAATATATTCTCGGAACACTCTAGATTGACTTCAAAGGGAGAGAGATCACATTTACCTCCCACTTAAATGGATCAAAGACATATTTGACATAGTCCACTTTTCAGAAGATGGGCGTTACAATTCTTCCCGACTAACATAGATTCATCCTCAAATCTAACGTTACAGTTCATCCGCAATGAACTCAACTCATAATCGTCGCAATGATTCACTTAAACTTTGACCAACCCGGCCAACACAACACTACACGAGATCGAATACCATGAATCTTCGAGGTCTACATTCAGTCACTATGCTTATACCCACGTCTTAGACATTCATTGCTCCCAACACAACTTGTACTCGTACCACTAATATGCTCAAATTTACCCTAGAGCTACTCTCTCAAATTAAGAGATCAATGCAGTACTTAGGAATCGAATCCACAAGGACTAAAGTTCACGCAATAGATTAGCAGTTTGGAAATATAGCTAAATAGAAGAAATTATAAATTTAAAATAGCAAGAGAATTAAAAATCGGGTTGTAAGCTGAATGCGATAAAAGCTAAGATTAGGGAAATTATCAGGAAATTTAGAATTGCAGAATAAAACAATTATCAGGCTTGTAATTAAGAACCATTCTAGAACTCAAATCACTAATGTATAATCAACCAACTTTCGTTGCGAAGATTATCTATGCCTAAATTTTAGAATCCCAAATTTCTTTGCGAATTCTTCAAATTAAACAAGCATTAAAGTTCAGGTTTGATATGTTCACAAAATCCCTAAACCAAATTTCTTTGCGAATAGGGTATTTTCTCATCTAAGATAGTTCAGGCAATCAATTACACTTTCGTGTCAACTAATCAACCTAAGATGAGATTCTAGGTAGCTAAGCTAGAATAAGCAATAAACACAATCTAGATGAAGAACTCTATAGATTCAATCCTAACAATCTAACAACCTAACAATTCATGAATTCTTTTGAAAACCCTAAACCTAACAGGGAGATTACTCAGACATGATTAATGAAACACAAATCAATAACTGAATAAACTGCATTAAGAAAATCAAAAGAAGAAGAAAAGAGTTTAGAAATCTTCTCCAAAAATCACTGAAAAGGTGGCTGCTCAAAAATCAAGCATATAAATAGGCTAAAACACGATTTGGGTTTTTCTGTGAACATGGACAACTCCTGGGCTAAATTTGTAATTCTTCAAAACTTCAAAAAGATGCGAAATTTGATTGCCGTTAGATTCTGGTGTCGACCGACACTAGGGGTGGTGTCGAGCGACACCCATACCAATTTTGTTCTCCGAGTTTGTTTCTTCAGCATAGTTTCTCGGCTTGCTCCAAAACGTCCCATAATCTCCAAATAAGTCCAAAACGCTACTAGACCTGCTAAGACTCTAAAAGACACAAAAATACTATAAAGACTCTATAAAGACTCTAAAAACGACTCTTATATCGTGGTTAAAAAACGTAAAAACCATGATATATCAACCATTGCACCCTCAGGACCAAAATCTCTTGAGTTCTCGGTACCCCATGCCACTCGCACTCTTAGGTCAAAAAGTCACCGAGCTATCAGTACTAATTTATACCACTCGCACTCTTAGGTCACATGTCCTTTGGGCTATCTGTATATCCCTCATACCACTCACACTCTCTGCCCACATATCCCTCGAGCTATAGCAACACGCATACCACTCAAACTCTTAGGTCACATATCCCTCAAGCTATTGGTATATTTTTCATTCCACTCACACCCTCAAGTCACATGTCCTTTGAGCTATGGGTATCATACTCATACCACTCCCACTCTAAAGTCACAAAGACCGTTAAGCTATCGGTATCTGGGGAACTAATCATCCCCTCACGAGTTGTACACGACCAAACCGTCCTTAGAGAAATCAAGTCTAATGTCTATAAGCATCTCTGACCAAAACTACCTCACATGGTCTGTGTTAATCATCGCAATGTCATACTTAACCACACATATTCCAAACTTGATACACGACCCGTGGGAGTTGTTAGATTGGTGGTGGTGGTGAATCAAATTGGCTTTAGCTCTCCTTTCACTAACAGTGTGTGAGATGGATGGATGGATTGTTAGCAGACCACAAAGAGTATGAGTGGATCTTTGATACAGCTTAAGAGAACAAGGGGAATCCACGCAAGAACACAAGTGCAAAGGGTTTTGCTCAAATCGCTTGAGAGAAGAAGAAGTGCGGCTCTTTATTGATACTAGGAAAAATCGTGCATACAAGCTGTGTGTGGGACTTTATTAAATAGTCCTTCAGCCTAGACCTTCAAGGGTCGAGATTAAATCTCACGGGAAGCCACAAATACAAAAACCAAGGAAACAAAATACGAGAAAAAGGAAACTTGTGTTTTCACACAAGTGAAACCCTCTCCACAAGTTGGAGACTTTGGTTTTCGACTTCTTAGGACTCTAAAGACTCTAAATAAACTAGTGGGTCTGACGTGGAACCTCCTGCAAAAACAATCACGAGAAAATGGAAACAATGAAAACCAAACTTAGCTTGTTGGGTTGAAGGAGAGGCCACGCGTGTACTGACTGGATTGTTGCATTTTATTCTTCCTTTTCTCTGTTCTTGATGCTCTCTCCATCCATGATGAAGTCCTCCTGAGGTTCTAGCTGCTCCTTAGCTTGTTGCCCCTTATCCGGCCCGGTATAGTCGCTTAAAGGCTACTCCCGACCATCTCCTGAGCCAGCCCGATCCGGTGTGATGTTTGTGGAGCAGAGGAGGGATGTGAATCTAACGTTACAGTTAATCCACAATGAACTCAACTCATAATCATCCCCTCACGAGTTGTACACGACCAAACCGTCCTTAGAGCAATCAAGTCTAACGTCTATAAGCATCTCTGACCAAAACTACCTCACATGGTCTTCGTTAATCATCATAATTTCATACTCAACCACACATATTCCAAACCTGATAAACGACCCGTGGGAGTTGTTAGATTGGTGGTGTTGGTGAATTAAATTGGCTTTAGCTCTCCTTTGACTAACCGTGAGTGAGATGGATGGATGGAGTGTTAGCAGACCACAAAGAGTATGAGTGGCTCTTGGATACAGCGTAAACACAAAAGTGTTCAAGGGGAATCCACTCAAGAACACAAGTGCAAAGGGTTTCGCTCAAATCGCTTGAGAGAAGAAGAAGTGCGGCTCTTTATTGATGATACTAGGTAAAATCGTGCATACAAGCTGCGTGTGGGACTTTATTAAATAGTCCTTCAGCCTAGATCTTCAAGGGTCGAGATTAAATCTCAAACGTAAGCCACAAATACAAAAAAAAGGAAACAAAATACAAGAAAAAGGAAACTTGTGTTTTCACATAAGTGAAACCCTCTCCAAAAGTTGGAGACTTTGGTTTTCGACTTCTTAGTACTCTAAAGACTCTAAATAAACTAGTGGGTCTAACATGGAAGCTCCTACAAAAAACAATCACGAGAAAATGGAAACAATGAATACTGAACTTACCTTATTCGGTTGAAGGAGAGGGCACGCGTGTACTCACTGGATTGTGATGTTTTTTTCTTCCTTTTCTCTGTTCTTGATACTCTCTCAATCTGTGATGAAGTACTCGTGAGGTTCTGGCTGCTCCTTAGCTTGTTGTCCCTTATCCGGCCAGGTATAGTCTCTTAAAGGCTCCTCCCGACCATCTCCTGAGCCAGCCCAATCCGGTGTGATGTTTGTGGAGCAGAGGAGGGATGTGAATCTAACGTTACAGTTAATCCACAATGAACTCAACTCATAATCATCCCCTCACGAGTTGTACACGACCAAACCGTCCTTAGAGCAATCAAGTCTAACGTCTATAAGCATCTCTGACCAAAACTACCTCACATGGTCTTCGTTAATCATCGCAATGTCATACTCAACCACACATATTCCAAACCTGATACACGACCCGTGGGAGTTGTTAGATTGGTGGTGGTGGTGAATCAAATTGGCTTTAGCTCTCCTTTGACAAACCGTGAGTGAGATGGATGGATGGATTGTTAGCAGACCACAAATAGTATAAGTGGCTCTTTCATACAGTGTAAACACAAAAGATTTCAAGGGGAATCCATACAAGAACATAAGTGCAAAGGGTTTCGCTCAAATCGCTTGAGAGAAGAAGAAGTGCGGCTCTTTATTGATACTAGGTAAAATCGTGCATACAAGCTGTGTGTGGGACTTTATTAAATAGTCCTTCAGCCTAAACCTTCAAGGGTCGAGATTAAATCTCAAGGGTAAGCCACAAATACAAATAAAAAGGAAACAAAATACGAGAAAAAGGAAACTTGTGTTTTCACACAAATGAAACCCTCTCCACAAGTTGGAGACTTTGCTTTTCGACTTCTTAGGACTCTAAAGACTCTAAATAAACTAGTGGGTCTGACGTGGAACCTCCTGAAAAAACAATCATGAGAAAATGGAAACAATGAACCGAACTTACCTTATTCGGTTGAAGGAGAGGCCACGCATGTACTGACTTGATTGTGACGGTTTCTTCTTCATTTTCTCTGTTCTTGATGCTCTCTCCATCTGTGATGAAGTCCTCATGAGGTTCTAGCTGCTCCTTAGCTTGTTGCCCCTTATCCGGCCCGGTATAGTCGCTATCCCGACCATCTCCTGAGCCAGCCCGATCCGGTGTGATGCTTATGGAGCATAGGAGGGTTGTGAATCTAACGTTACAGTTCATCCACAATGAACTCAACTCATAATCATCCCCTTACGAGTTGTACACTACCAAACTGTCCTTAGAGCAATCAAGTCTAACATCTATAAGCATCTCTGACTAAAACTACCTCACATGGTCTGTGTTAATCATCGCAATGTCATACTCAACCACACATATTCCAAACCTGATACACGACCCGTGGGAGTTATTAGATTGGTGGTGGTGGTGAATCAAATTGGCTTTAGCTCTCCTTTGACTAACTGTGAGTGAGATGGATAGATGAATTGTTAGCAGACCACAAAGAGTATGAGTGCCTCTTTGATACCATAAACACACAAGAGTTCAAGGGGAATCCACCACTACAAGAAATGTAAGTTTTAATGGCAGTCGATAAACGCTATGATTCATCTACCATAGCGTTTCTTTAAATTATTTGACAGCGCCCGTCATTGCAGGTCAGGCACTTTAGATAGCGGACTTTTCGAATGCTATAGTTAATTAAACTACGATAGCGTTTATGAGGATGCTATTATTAATATTTATATTAGCGTGTAATAATTGTTATGATTGGGTTGTAGGTATACCAGTTTGTTTTACAAAGATAGCAAATTGTTTGTGTTTAAAATTATTTTATAATGACCCGAAAATATATTTAAATAATTATTTTTAATAATAAGAATTAATTTTTATTAAATTGTAATTTATTTTTGTAATATTATTTTTAATAATAATAATTTAAAGAATTATTTCATAATATAAATACCATTAAACATTTCCATGTTTACAAAACAAAAAATCATCAACAATCCAAACCAAAAATCATCAACATTTCCATGTTTACTCTATCAATCAACCACTAATAACCCTTCACAATCATCCCTAACATAAACACTATCATCATCATATTGTTCACCATCGAGATCTTCAACTTCTTGTACAGGCAAAGGTGCAGAACCTAAATCCTCCTCTGTTTCCAACTCATGATAGCCTCTAGGTGGTGCTCTCATAACAACATACCAATTTGAATAATCATCTTCCCTAGAGTAGAAAACATTTTTCCCTTGAGAAGGTAGAATGAATGGATCTTTCAAATATGCTGCTTGGTTCATATGAAGGTTCACAAGAGTGAAGCATCTTCTTCCTTCACACTGTTCCCTGAGTTGGCCCATTTGCATCTAAACAGTGGTACTTTGAACATGTGGTAGTCCATAAGTAGAATCTCCTTTATCACTCCATAATATGTAAGTATATCAGCTACTTGTCTTGTATCTCGTGCACTTGATCTACACATGCTAAATGCTTCATAAGTGACTCCACTGTTTTGTGTCTTCCGCTTAACCGCATCTGTATGAAGTCGCTGCCCATTAACGATGAATCCTTTATGTGCTAAAGCAACATTTCTAGGTCCAAATGTTAACCACCTTATCTCCTTAGAATGACTTTTAGTTGCGTTTGAATGAATCTGATGCAGAAAATACACCAATTTCAGAGCAATCAGTTTTCTTACTTAGATGAGCAATCAAGATAAACATTTGTTAATAAACTAAAAAATCTGAACATGAACATCAAGTAATTAATCTGTATATTCAGTAAAATAAAAAACTGAAGATGATCATAAGTTAACAAGGTAACAAGATAACAGGCTGTACATTTACTGAAATGGTAATCAAGAATAGCAGTGAAGATGACACCTTTTTTTTTACCCATTGTGCAAACTGCTCTGTATGGTTTTTCCACAACAAAGTTTCATTTTTCTCACATCGAGCATCAGTAGCTTGTAATTCTTCCAAATGCATCCTGATTTTACAATAAACAACAATTATGAAAATGAAATAATAATTTTAAATAGCAGAAACTGAAAGTGTAACCTCTTACTCAACATATGGTTCAATAGAAGCCATGTTCATTAGCACATAGCGGTGTGCAATGTCTCTATCTTTATCAGAAAGGGTGACCTCTTAACCATTCTATAGAGGTCGACCTTGAACCACCATCCTATCATCCTCAATATCTTCATTACGATTAACTCTTTCTTGAACTGGTACTGAATCTTGAAGGAACTTTAAATAAAATGCAATTCATTCTTCAGATAAATATCCCTCAGCCATACATGCTTCTGGCTTTGCATGATTCTTAACATAAGCCTTTAGTTTTTTTATGTACCTACAGTTCAGTCAAGAAATATGAATATTAGACTAACATTATTGCAGGAAATACATATAGTGAAGCAATTGAGTACATCAAACCTTTCGAAGGGATACATCTAGCGGAAGTGTACTGGTCCTCCTAAACGTGCCTCTTTTGATAGATGTATTGGAAGGTGGAACATAATATCAAACAGGAAATATGAATATTAGACTAACATTATTGCAAGAAATACATATAGTGAAGCAATTGAGTACATCAAACCTTTCGAAGGGATACATCTAGCGGAAGTGTACTGGTCCTCCTAAACGTGCCTCTTTTGATAGATGTATTGGAAGGTGGAACATAATATCAAACAGGGATGGAGGGAAGAACCGCTCCAGTTAACACATTGTTTCCACAAACTCAGTCTCCATTGATATAAGTTTTTCCGGGTCAATGATACGCTGGCACAATCTGTTAAAGTAATTGCATAATCGGGTAATGGCAATCCTAGGTCCTCTACGTAACAACCTTCTTAACACAGCTGGTAACAAGTTTTGTACTAGCACATGATGATCATGCGACTTCAAACTACCTACGTTAGGAGGGTTAACTGAAACACTATTAGCAATATTACCACAATAACCATCAGGACCTCTAAACTTAGATAACCTTTGGCAAAAAATGGTCTTCTCTTTCTTGGATAACCAATAGGCTGCTGGAGGTAAGTATGTTTTCTTTCCCCTAACCTCTGCGTGCAAGTGCTTTCTGATTCCAATATCTTCTAAGTCTTTTCTTGCTTTCAAACCATCTTTCGACTTGGCACTTTGCATCAAGATAGACAATATAGCATCCGAGACATTCTTTTCTACGTGCATCACATCAATATTGTGACGAACATGCAATTCCTAAGACATTAAACAATAAACTGTTAGGCATATACATATACAACAATCTGAGAATATAGTTTAGTTACTCTACTTTATCTTCCAGTAAGGTAGTTCAAAGAATATTGATCTCTTCTTCCACCGCCATAGATCATTTGATTCGTCGCACTCTTCTTCTTCAACCAGCTCATCATCTTCCAAATCTGTTCTTTTCTTTTTTTCTTTCCTTATCTAGAGGCTTCCAAAATCATTCGTAAATGCCTTTAGTGTCTCATATATTTTAGCACCTGTTTGTATCCGATTGGCACTCCCAACTTCAACAGTGTTGTCAAACCAGCCTTTTTTATATCTGTAAGGATGGCCAGGCGGTAGTCTCTTTCTATTTCCCATGTATACATACTTATGGCTAAACTTAAGCCACGTACAAGGAGTATCCTTTCCACAGACGTTGCAAGCTTGTTTCCCCTTCACTAAACTTCCAGACAATGTTCCCAAGGCTGGATAGTCACTGATACTCCAAAGCAGCAAGGCTCTAAGTGTGAAGTTCTCCTTTGCAAATGAGTCATACACTTCAATACCCTCATACCACAAATCTTGTAAATCTTCCATCAATGGTGCTATGTAGATATCTATGTTATTACCAGGAGCTGTTGGACCAGGGATCAGCAAAGTTAACATTATATTCTCAGCCCGCATACACATTGTTGGAGGCGTGTTATAGTTCACCAACAACACTGGCCATGTGCTGTAATTGGTGTTTTGCATGGAGAAAGGGTTCATCCCATCTGTAGAAAGTCCAAGTCTAAGATTCCTTGGTTCGGCAGCAAAGTCTGGCCATCTGTCATTCACTTGTGCCCAAGATATAGAATCAACAAGGTGTCGCATTGTACCATCTTCAGTGGCATTGGTAGAATGCCAATGCAAATGCTCAGCCATCCTTCGTGATCTAAACAACCTCCTAAATCTGTCCTTGATTGGAAAATATCTAAGGATCTTTGCTGGAATCCCTATCTTCATCTCATTACTATGCTTATCCTTCTCCCATCTTGAAACTTTGCATCTTGGACAGCTTTCTAGCTTTTCAAAGTCCTTCCTATATAGTATGCAATCATTCTTACAAGCATGAATATTGTCGTAGCCGAAACCAGACAGCTTCATCGAACTTCACTCAAAGCTTCTTAGTATGAGACCGTGTCACATGTCTAGCTGTTACGGTAGGTATTTTAGAAATGGGTTCTCCAGTGCGGTATCGGCATCATCCGGTATGATGTCCACATCATCTCCTCCCTGTTGGGGAGGTTCTGACCTTAGAACAATTTCGCCTGCATAAAAATGGGATAAGTCAGTAACATTGAAGGTTTTATAGATGTTAAACTCACCTGGCATTTCAAGATGGTAGGCGTTGTTATTGATCCTTTCGTTAACGTAGACGCGGAGTGAGTAGCACGGTTGTAAGCAAACTCTATGTAAAGTAAACATTCAAGCCAGTTTCTAGAGTTCTTACCGACCGTAGCTCTAAGCAAGGTAGATAGAGTACAGTTTACAACCTCGGTTTGCCCATCGGTTTGGGGGTAATAAGTGGTGAAAAACAAGAGTTTGGTCCCCAAAGTTAGGCAAAGCTAAAACCGGTGCATTAGTAAGGCGATCCTTAAGTTCAAGAAAGGCCTTCTCTTGGGCGTCTCCCCATGAGAAAGCTACATCCTTCTTAATGACTGCCGTGAGGGGGCTGCAATGGTGCTAAAATTTTTCATGAATCACCGATAGAACCTAGCTAGACCGTGAAAGCTCCTAACATGTCCGATTGTTGTTGGTGTAGACCAATCTTCTATCGCCTTAATCTTTTCTCGATCAACCTGTATACCCTGCGAACTTACAACAAATCCTAGGAAAACAAGCTGCTCAGTACAGAAGACACACTTCTTGAGGTGGGCAAAGAGGCCTTCTTGTCGAAGAGTCTCAAGAACTTGCTCAAGGTACGATAACTGCTCGGATAAACATGTACTATATATAAGAATGTCATCAAGACATGGTTCATAAGCCGCATGAATGTGCTCGGGGCATTGATGAGACCGAAAGGCATTACCAGCCATTCGTACAGCCCTTGTTTGGTCTTGAAAGCTGTTTTCCATTCATCGCCTTTCTTCATTAGAACTTGATGGTAACCACTCTCTAGATCTATCTTTGAAAAGATGGTAGCCCCGTTAAGTTCATCGAGCATATCATCTAAATGAGGTATGGGGTACCGGTACTTGATAGTGATGTTGTTAATGGCTCGGCAGTCGACACACATTCTCCATGTCCCATCTTTCTTTGGTACCAACAAGACGGGCCCAGCACATGGGCTAAGACTTTCCCGAATATATCCCTTAGACATCAAGTCTTGTACTTGTGTCTCCAACTCCTTGGTTTCCGTGGGATTCATTTTGTAAGCTAGTCGGTTGGGTAGGGCGGAATCGGGCACAAGGTCGATTTGGTGCTCAATTTCTCTTACGGGTGGAAGACCGGGTGGTATCTCTTCTGGAAAAACATCCTCAAAATGCTTGAGTAGGCGAGTCACCTCCTCGGATACTTCCATATTTTCTAGACCTAAAAATAAGTTCTCCTTGAAGACCATTAATAGCACTGTGTGTTTAGCATTCAAATATTTTCCAACCACATTTGATGACGCAAATAGGCTGGTCTTACTTACCTTGGCGTTCTTACTCATTTTGAGCTGAAGCTCATGCACTTCAGTTGGCGTTAAAGGAGCTAAAGTAAACTTACGCTCGTTGTGCATGAAGGAATTGTAGATGGTACGCCCATCATGGGTTGTTTCACGGTCAAATTACCACGGCCTTCCCAACAAGAGATGACTCGCTTGCATAGGTACCATGTCACATAAAATGTGACTTGTTCGGCAATTTTGAGCTCCACGGAATCATTGACCCATCTCAATCGGTAAGGTCTTGGATGCTTGGTAGTGGCAAGACCTAACTTGTCCACAAGTAACTTGATGGCCACGTTAGTACAAGATCCACCATCTTTGATAAGGCTACATACCTTGTTACCGATGGTACAACGGGTGTGGAAGATGTTCTCCCTTTGGCCAGTCTCCTCGGGATGTACCATCACAAGGCTCTCCGTGTAACGAGAAGCTCTCCCACATAAGGGTACTCCACACTAGTGTCCGATTCTTTGGGCTCATCCTTAGCCTCATCTTGGGACTTATATCTGCTTAGCGTAATGATCCTAACCCGTTGGTTTGGGCATTCCCGAGCCACATGTCCCCTGCCTTGACACTTAAAGCAATGATATGCTTAAATTTACCCTAGAGCTACTCTCTCAAATTAAGAGATCACTGTAGTATTTAGGGATCGAATCCACAGGGACTAATGTTCACACAATAGATTAACAGAATGGAATTATAGCTAAATGGCCAATGAATAAAAGTAAAATCAACAAAGCGAAAAGTAAAAGTGGTGAGTTTAATAAAGGAAAAACTAGACTTAGGGAAATTCTTCAGGAATTCAGAATTGTTAAACAGATAAACAGTGCAGGGTTTGGTTAAAAACCGTTCTTGAACTCAAAACACAAAATTCAAATCAATCAACTTTCGTTGCAGAGATTATCTATGTCTCTAACAGTGAATTCCAAATTTCTTTGCAAATTCAGCAATCAAAACATGCATTAAATTCAAGTTTGATATGTTCACAAAATCCCTAAATCAAATTTCTTTGCAGATAGGTATTTTGCTCATCTAGATTTTCTTCAGGGAATTAATAACACTTTCATGTCTACCAATTATCCGATGATCTAAATTCCAGGTGATCAGTCTAGAACTAGCATTAATCTCAACCTAGATGAAGAACTATATGATTACCCTAACAAATCCATCTAATTCAACAATTCAACCTAACCCTAGAAAACCCTAAATCTAACAGGTGGATTACTCATACATCATCAATGCAAAACAAATCAAAATATGAATAAATTGCATTAAGAGAAAAATAGAAACAAAAAGACTTTGAAATCTTCTCTCTACAATGAGTTCTGATCTGTCTCTCCCAAAAAGCTCTGAAGTACAATGATAATGCCCAAAGTAAAAGATATGTTCTAAAACTCTAAAAACAACTAATTATACTCTAAAATACGTCAGGGACTTGTCTTACAATTAGGGATAACTTCTAGGCAAATCTGTAATTCTTCAAATGTCTTTAAAAACTCGTGTGCAACAAGTAGTCACGACCGGTGTCGATCGACACTAAGGGGTAGTGTCGATCGACACCCACACCCATCATGGTCTCCGAGCTGCTCTTCTGAGCTACAGAATGCTAAATGCCTCCAATAATCCCAATATGCATCCAAATAAGTCCAAAACGTACCTGAACCTACAATGACACGAAAAAGACTCAAAAACACCAAAAGACTCTAAAACAGGATTTATATCATGGTTAAAAACCGGAAAAACCATGATATATCAACTCCCCCAGACTTAGCCTTTGTTTGCCCTCAAGCAAAAAAGAAACTTAACCTGTGAAAGAAGTTTGAAAAACGCGGAAACTCTCTCTCTTTCTTAGACCATTGCATTGAGCATTCAAACCAAAACCATATGCTTAGCAGATTAATTCAAATCCAACCACCATGTACTTCTCCGTAGACTTTTCTGTATCCCAAATTCATCCCACAATTCCCAATATTTTCCATTAGCCTTCATCGCTGGGTCTAATCAATGAAATCAGTGCCAGAACCTTCTAGACTCATTCCTGTTCAATACCATAACAAACCAGCCTATTGTCTCTCAGAAAAGTAAGCGTACCTTCCTGAGCGTTCTTCTCGACCTCCTTCGTACAGTAAATACAAACAGTGCCTAGGAATTGGCGGACCAAGTCAGGGAACAGTTCATAGTGCCTAGTCGCTATCGTGCCCAAACCTATTTTCCTCAGAAGCTTCATAATGTCCTCCCTAATACCCATCCTCCTCATAGCAACTATATCTGCAACCCTAGTCGGTCTAATCTCAACACCCAGCCAAGCTTTGTAAAACAGAGAGTCATACCCATCCCAATCCTCAGAAATCTCTCTGTAAACACATTTATCACTCTCAATCTCCTCTTTTGGGGATTTTTCCCAAACCCTCTGTGAGATGATTTTTCCACTTTCTAACCTAGGTCATGGAGGACGAGATTGAGGAGCTACCTATGGAGAGGAGGCCTACGGTGGCGACGGCGAACCGAAAGAGGCGGAGGCGCGTGGTGGACAAGATGAGGAGGCTTCGCCGGCGGCCCAAAAACGTTTCCCAAGAGGTACCATGGCCACAGATCGATAAAATTGACAGTGGAAATAGATAGCTCTTGAAATTCCGATAAAGATAGCACCTGAAATCGTTCAAATCGCCCAAAAATCACAAAAGTTAGAGAGGTTTTGAGATTTATGAAACGGTTTTCGTGTTATGAGGGTCGACACTGGGTTTATACACTTATGGTGTCGAGCGACACCATTGACTGGTGCCGATCGACACCAACATCATGATTTGACAATACTGACTAATAACAGAGGGTGTCGATCGACACTAAGGGGAAGTGTCGATCGACACCAAGTGCACGGTTCAGCACAACTGTGAAAAAAAAACGATAAACATAAAGAAAAGAGACAAGATAAAATAAATATGATACAATGTTACCACAGTGGGTTGCCTCCCACTCAGCGCTTGTTTTTAGTCATTAGCTTGACTTAGCGGTAGATTAGGCAGAGGGTGTATCCTCCAAACGGATGATGTGTCCGTCAGGGATGGCGGCTTTCGCCCAGTAATGTTTCACCCTTTGTCCATTTATAGTAAACTCCTTGCCGCCAGAGTTCATTAGGATATCAGCACCATACGGTCGAACTTCCTTGATAGTGAAAGGACCTGACCAACAAGAACGCAATTTTCTAGGAAATAAATGTAAATGAGAGTTGTACAGAAGGACCTGGTCATTTGGTTCAAAGTTTCGGGAGATGATCTTCTTATCATGATATTCCTTTTTGTTCTCTCCTTATACAGCTCAGAGTTCTCATAGGCGGTGTATCGAATCTCATCCAACTCATTCAGCTGAACCAACCTCTTTTCTGCAGCAGATCTGATGTCGAAATTCATCATCTTGACAGCCCAAGCTGCTTTGTGTTCCAATTCTGCTGGAAGGTGACAAGCTTTCCCATAGAGCAGATGAAACGGTGTAGTACCCAATGGATTCTTCAAGGCTGTTTTGTAAGCCCATAGCGCATCATCTAACTTTTTAGACCAATCCTTCCTTGTTGTGCTCACTGTCTTTTCTAAAATCTCCTTGATCTGCCTGTTGGACACTTCTACCTGTCCACTTTTCTGAGGATGGTAAGGAGTAGCAACGTGATGATGTACTCCATGCTTTTTCAGCAGCTTCTCAAAGATCCTGTTAATGAAATGTGAACCACCATCACTGATCACAATTCGAGGAACTCCAAAATGAGGAAAGTTGATGGACTTAAACAGCTTAAGAACCACCGCAGAATCATTCGTCGGGCTAGCAATTTTCTTCTACCCACTTGGACACGTAATCAACAGCAACCATGATGTACTTATTCCCAAAAGATGAGGGAAAAAGGACCCATAAAATCAATGCCAGCAATCAAACACTTCCACGTCAAGGATAAAGTTTTGTGGCATCTCATGTCTTTTGCTGATCTTTCCTCTACGCTGACAGACATCACAAGTGGATATGCAAACTAGGGCTAACAACCACCGCCTCTTCTCTCAGATCCTCCTCCAGCAAGGCAGCTGTCTCCACCAACTCCGCAACTGTGCCAAAAACTCTCACCAGGCAACGGTTCCTCAACTCAGCACGAAGACCCAACAGAAATCATCGCACTCGGGCCCTCTCACCCTCCAATGCTCGACCCGCATACACGCTGAGACGGTTAAACTCTGCCTCATACTCTCGAACGGTCCGGTTCCCCTGAGACAAATCCAGGAACCGACCCTCCAACCGGTCCAACACCTCCTGAAGAAAATACTTGGAGTTAAACTCCTCCATGAAATCCTCCTAGACCATCTCAGCCTGCTCTCTCCTGGCCGCAACACCTCTCCACCAAAGATGTGCATCACCCTCTAGGTAATGAACCGCCAGGTCAACTCGGTATCCCTCTGGACACCTAATCGAAAGGAAGTTCCGCTCCAACCTCCTTCGCCACGCATCCGCAGTCTCAGGATTGGCACCTCCTGGAAAGAATCCCGTGCCAATCCTCTGCAACTGCTCCATCATCCTCAGGTAGGATGGGAGCTCCTCTGCAACTGTAGCCCTCGGCTGCACCTCAACCACTGGTGGCACAACAGGAGCCTGCACTGGTACCCTCTCTGGTAACTGCTCCAACAGCAAGGCCAGCAAACCCGCAATGCGATCATCTCGAGCCTGAGCAAACTCCGCTGCAGAACCCGTAGCACCCGCTGGAACTCCAGCCAGACCCTCAGACCCCTCCTGATACACATGGAGAGCCGCCACTCGCTCAACCGTAGCACTCCGTGCTACAGTCTCAACCACCACTGGAACACGACCACGACCTCTACCGCGGCCACGACCTCTACCACGACCTCTAGCACCTCTAGCCATCTGAATTACCAAGAACAGAGACTAAGATACTAAGCAACTCAACAGAATAAAGATAACTTACCGTGGAATCTCGAAGGCTCGAAGAGGATGATTCTAAGACCCCATGCTCAAACAAAATTGACTAAATACCATATAATCAATTTATAGCATACCACAATTCAACGGTACACGACAACATGCAACAAGCAACGCAAAAAAAAATTAATTCAACTCCAATTAATTTTCTTCAACCATCCTAGAACCGTCTAGGCTCTGATACCAAACTGAAACGACCCAACCCGTTTTTTTTTTAAATGCAATAATTAATATTCCCATAAATATTAATTATATTCTGAATAAAACATTTAATTTAGCGATTAAACAAACAGACCAAATCACTTAAATTAAACATATTTAAATCAATTTATTTCAAATAAAACTAGTTTCCACCACAAACCACAAAACTTATAAAATAAGACTCGTACTTATTAAATAAACTTCAACCAACAGTAATCGAAATTATTAAACATAAATAAAATTCGACACTACCACACAAATACCGAGTCCTAAGTCATCCTCCTCCTCATTGTCTTGATTCCACGATCACACTTTATCTTTACCTGCAACATAACGAACAGTTGCGTAAGTATTATCAAAAATACTTAGTGAGACGGTCATCCCATCTACGAGCTATACACAAAAACGATTGAAAACACAATAAACACAATCAATCACAATTAAGCAAACCACACAATGAGTATACAACCCATTGAATCAACCAGCCCATGAATCCGATTCCCGATCCATCACAAAAATTAACTTACACAACACCACAAACACATCAAACCATCTCTACCGCTTAGATAAGCTTATGGTCTCGCACTCACCTCTAACTAAGGAAGGATTTCGGCTCAAGAACCACAGCACCCAGCCAACCAAAACTCACTCACAAGCCAGCAACAGGTCGCCCAAACACGCTCACACACCCTACAGCTAACCACAACAAGCAAAACGATTTCAACCAATACTGGAAAATTCAGAAACGATCACCCTCAAAGATGGAGTCACAAAACAAATTCTAACCGTCCACTTCCAATATTCACCGTTTCAAGTCAACCCCTAGATGTTCTGAAGGTACGCTCAAAGTTTCAGGATGATCGGACAGACGGTGAACTCAAGATCTTACTCTGAAACCGCGTTGGTCCTAATCCGCGTCTGAGACAGAGCGCCCCACGAGAAAAAGCATAACTCTTAGGATACTAACTCAAATCCAAAACCGTAAAGTCACGCATCTAGAGGAAAGGCTTATCTACAACTCCACAAAATTTCATTACCTTTGGAAACGATTTGCTTGGTCGAATCGATTTTCTCCCAATGGCTATCAGTTTCGATTTCCTCCTCCTTCCTCTCAAGCCAACACCAAACTCTACCCTTTACTCTCCTCTCCTCTTCTTCTCTGCAACAAAACAGAGCTCCCAAGCTCTCTCTCTCTTTCTCTTTCTCTTTCTCTCTCTCCCTTTCTCTTTCTCTTTCTCTCTCCCTTGTTTACGAAAAATGAAGAAGAAAGGAGGAAGGAGAAGAAAAAAAATTAGAAAAGAAAGAACAAATAATTGCACCCAATTCTTTTTTACTTAAAAACCGTCACGTGGGGTCCACACCCACCAACCGCTCCAAAACTCGTTTTTCCGCTCGATATATGTTTTTCTCGAAACTCTTACGATTAAAAGTGTCAACTGCGAGAAAACACATTTATCACGGATTTAAACGGATCGCAACATTTTAAATATATATATATACCTATATATATATATATTTTTCCGTCTAAAAATCTATTTACCTGGGAGACGGGCGTTACATATATAGTCCAGCAGTTGGGGACCTTCTAGGGTCAAAAATATTACATAATAAAAGGACTTAACTCGATAATACATAAGACTCAAATTGGACTTAAAAGGAAAATACATAAAACAAAAGGAAAACCTGCAAAATAACAAACGGTAACATTATTGTTAATTGAATTCAACTACTTACCTTGGAAATATAGCTCATTGTCATGATCTGATTCATCCGGAACTTAGAACGTGCGGCCTTAGAACCTTTCCGCCTCTCGCGGTTGCTAAGTTAGCCTAACTCCGAGAAGACCCTTGGGACTTAGAGAGAGAAAATAGACTTAGGGAGAAGCTTGAGAAGAGTTTGCTTGTATTGCTAGAAATGATTGTGTGATTATAAGTGAGGACTCTACCCCTTTATATACAAGTTCACCTCTATCATGGATGGTGGAGATTGATTCCCAACTACTCCTTAGTGATGTAAGCGCTTATGTCATCAACTTTCTAGAACGAGTGATGTAAGCGCGCATGTCATCAAGTCTTTTTGGATTTCTCTAAGTGTTGGTGGGTTAACCTCATGGACACGGCCCGTAAAGCATTGAGTGGAATTAGGCCTTGACATCCTCCCCACCTAATTTAGTGACGTCTTCGTCGCTGTGTCTTTGAGCTTGTCTCGGAACTGCCATAAGTCGGCTTCTGGTTCCCACGTTACCTCCGACTCTGGTAGTCACTTCCACTTGATGAGGAAGTGAGTATGGCGAGGAATGCCACGTTTACACACTTCCTTGGATGCGAGCACCTCTTCGATCTCCATGTCGTATGACTTGGTCACTATGGGTGGTGCTCGGTTGGATATTCCCCGAGTTTGGTCGTCCTTGTCTTGATGATATGGCTTGAGCATACTCACATGCAAGACGCGATGAATCTTAAGGGTATCCGACAACTTCACTCGGTAGGACACCTTTCCTACTTTGGCAAGGACTTCGAATGGTCCCTCGTATTTCCGGAGCAAACCCTTGTGTAGAGTTCAAAATACCTTAAATTGTTGTGGGAGAAGGTTCACAAGTACCAAGGCCCCCACTGAACACTCGACCGGTCGTCTCTTCTCATCAGCCCACTTCTTCATCCGTCTTCGGGATTTCTCTAGACATGCTCGGGCAAGATCAGCATGTTTCTCCCAAGTCTTGACCATCTTGAACGCTCCTGGACTCTTTTCATCAGCGAGCGGCATTGCAAGCGTGTGGGGAGTTAATGGTTGTTGCCCCGTTGCTAACTCGAACGGACTTCGGCCGATAGACTCACTCCGCAGCAGATTATATGAGAACTGGGCAACGTCCAGCAACTTCGCCCAATCATATTGGTTAGCACTAACAATGTGTCGGAGGTATAACTCCAATAATGCATTCACTCTCTCCGTTTGGCCATCCGTCTATGGGTGAAAGCTTGTCGAGAAACTTAAGTTTGTGCCAAGCATCTTAAATAACTCCGTCCACAACTTTCTGGTGAAACAAGGGTCCCGATCGCTCATGATGTTTCTCGGCAATCCCCAAAGCTTCACTACGTTCTTGAAAAACGCTCTTGCAGCTTTTTCTGTAGTACAATCCCGAGTACATGCCACAAATGTTCCATACTTTGAAAATCGGTCGATAATCACCATAATCGATCCACACTTCTCCAACGTTGGTAAGGCATTGATAAAATCATGCGATATCGAATTCCATGGTCGTTCGGGTATTGGTAAGGGTTCCAACAGACCCACAGGCTGTTTGTTCTCTGTCTTATCTTGTTGGCAAACTAAACATGTCTTGACATAAAGTTCCATGGTATCTCGCATTCGTGGCCAAAAATATGCCGCTTCTACTAGTGCCAATGTCCGTTTTTGTCCTGGATGACCCACCCATCGAGTGTCATGGTACTTTCGGATGATGTCCCTTTGATGACTTACATTCTTCGGAACATATAGTCGTCGACCCTTTATATAAAGTAATCCGTCCTCTATCCAATATCTTTCTGTATTTCCTTCCTCCACCAATTTCATCAAGTCCTTGGCAATTCGATCACGTTCAAGCCCTTCCCGAACACGTACCCCAATTTCTCCCTTCAGTTGACTAATAGCCACCAATCTGCTTTTCGACTTAGTGCATCCGCCACAACATTAGCTATTCCCGGTTTATATTCTAAGGTATAATCAAATTCGGCCAAGAAATCTTGCCACCGTGCTTGTTTTGGAGATAACTTCTTTTGGGTCTCAAAATAGCTTGTTGCCACGTTGTTGATTTTGATGGTGAAATGTGATCTGACAAGGTAATGCCTCCACACTCGCAAGCAATGGACCATGGCCGTCATCTCTTTTTCTTGGACCATGTATCGCCTCTCTATCTCATTAAGCTTGCGACTCTCAAATGCAATAGGGTGCCGATCTTGCATCAAAACTCCCCTGATGGCAAAATCAGAAGCATTGGTGTGCAATTCGAACGGCAAACTGAAATCGGGTAAGGCAAGGACGGGCTCTTAACTGATCACGCTCTTTAACTCCTCAAAAGCACCTTGACAATGTTCGGACCATTCCCATGGCTTCCCCTTCTATAATAGGTTCGTTAGAGGTGTTGCCTTCTTTAAATAACCCTGGATGAACCGCCGATAATAGTTCACAAGACCAAGGAACGATCGTACCTCTGTAACCTTGGTAGGTGCCTCCCATTCAATGATTGCCTTTACTTTAGAATCGTCCATCTTCAACTTCACATGTCCGATGACATGTCCAAGGAATTGTACTTCTTCCGTGGCAAAGGTGCATTTTTTCCTTTTCACAAAAAGCTCATTCTCGCGAATGACTCGAAAAATAGTTTGCAAGTGCTCGACATGCTCCTCCATCAAATTTCTATCGATGACAATGTCATCCAAGTACCCAAATCTGTCAAGGAAGGGCTGAAAAGTCTGGTTCATGAGAGTGTAAAACGTGGCTAGAGCATTCGTGAGGCCAAAGGGCATTACTAGCCTCTCGAACGAACCATACCGTGTTATGCACGCTGTCTTCGGCTCATCACCCTCCGTAAACCAGACTTAATAGTACCCCTTCTATAAGTTCATCTTTGTGTATACATTGGCTCCCCCAAGTATATCAAACAATTCGGCAATCAAAGGAATGGGGTAACGATTCTTGATCGTTACCTTGTTAAGTGTCCAGTAGTCCACGCACATCCGAAGAGACCCATCATGTTTCCTCTGGAATAACATCGGGCCACCATAGAGAGTTTTCGATGGTCTTAACTTCTCTGTGGCCAACAGTTCGTCGAGTTGCCTTCTTAATTCCTCGAGTTCGGACAGAGCCATCCGATAAGGTGCCATCACTGGTGGCTTCGCTCCCATCTCTAACTCGATCCAGTGGTCAACTTCCCTCTTTGGCGGTAGCTTCTCCGGCAGTTTTACGGGCATCACATCCTTGCTCTCCTCGAGGACTGCTTTTATGGCCGGTGGAATGAGCTCTGTCTTCTCCGACTCGTCGTCCACCTTCAGCATTGTGATATGCTCAAATTTATCCTAGAGCTACTCTCTCAAATTAAGAGATCAGTGCAGTACTTAGGGGTCGAATCCACAGAGACTGATGTTCACACAATAGATTAGAAGTTTGGGTTTTAGCTAAATAGTGAATAATGTAATGTAAAACAGGCAAGCAAAAGTAAATGTTATAGTTTTCAGATATAGAAAAAGCTAGACTTAGGGAAATTCTTCAGAAATTCAGAATTGTTAAACAGATATGCATTGCAAGGTTGGTTAAGAACCGTTCTTGAACTCAAAACACAAAATTCAAACCAATCAACTTTGGTTGCAGAGATTATCTATGTCTATAACAGTGAATCCCAAATTTCTTTGCAAATTCAGCAATCAAAACATGCATTAAATCCATGTTCGATATGTTCACAAAATCCCTATATCAAATGTCTTTGCAGATAGGAATTTTGCTCATCAAGGTTTTATTCAGGAAATCAATAACACTTTCGTGTCTACTAATTTTCCTATGATCTAAATTCCAGGTGATCAGTCTAGAAGTAGCATTAATCTCAACCTAGATGAAGAACCATATGATAACCCTAACAGAACAATCCAATTCAACAGTTCATCCTATCCCTAGAAAAACCCTAAATCTAACAAGTGGATTACTTAGACATAATCAATGTAACACAAATCATAATCTGAATAAATTGCATAAGAATAGAAATAAAGGGAGTTCGAAATCTTCTCTCTACAATGAGTTCTGATCTGTTTGTCTCAACAAACTCTCAAAATCCAATTGCCAAAAGTAAAGGTAAGATATGTTCTAAAACTCTAAAAACAACTATTTATACTCTAAAATATGTCAGAGACTTGTCTTGCAATTAGGTAAAACTTCTGGGTCATTCTACAATTCTTCAAAAGTTCTTTGGAAACTTGCGTGTAACAAGTAGTGGCGACCGGTGTCAAACGATACTAGGAGGCAGTGTCGATCGACACCAACATCCATTGTGATCTCCAAATTGCTCTTCTCAGCTACAGAATGCCAAATGCTTCCAATCATCCCAATATGCATCTAATGAGTCCAAAACGTACTTGAACCTACAATGACTCGATAGAGACACAAAAACACCAAAAAGAGTCTAAAAACATGACTTATATCATGGTTAAAAACCGTAAAAACCATGATATATCAACTCCCCCAGACTTAGCCTTTGCTTGCCCTAAACCAAAACAGAAACTTAACCTGTGAAAGAAGTTTGAAAATCGCGGAAACTCCCTTTCTCTTAAACCAATGCATTGAGCGTTCAAACCAAATCCATATGCTCAGCAGACCAATTCAAATCCAACCTCCATGTACTTCTCCGTAAGCTTTTCTGTACCCCATATTCACCCCACAATTCCACAACAATTTCCATTAGCCTTCATCGCTGGGTCTTATCAATGAAATCAGGGCCAAGAACCTTTTAGACTCGTTCCCGTTCAATACCATAACAAACCAGCCTATTTCCACATCATTTTGGTACTCTTTCTCTCCCCCAGACTTGTTTATTTCTCAACATCTTTTGTATTGTTTCTCTTTTTTTTTTTTTATATCCTCAAAAGTGTAGGCGAATAATGGTATCATAGGAAATTTTCCTAACCTCGCGTCCAACTTTTGTGTGATCATTCCTTTTGAAGAAAAAAATGGGGTCGTTGGAAATTTTCCTATCCCTTTACTTTAAAGAAAATCATATCATCTTTTCTGCGAATAAACACACTCTTTTATTAAACAAGGAAGAGGAGTACCATCACTTTTTAATTAGGCTTTTGTTTGTCAGGTAAGAACGAAAAGTCAAGCCCTAAGAACACCAGTTGCATTGATGAGGTAAAAGGAAGAGCTCAGAAATTAGCTCCAGCTTGTGTGGAAACTGTTGCAAAACAAGGGTCTCTCTGGTTTACTGATCAGCTTTTGGATTTTTCATTAGTCGCATCTGAACTAAATCTGCATCATTAATCACTCAAGCACATAGAATAAGAAGAAAGATCGTAATTTCCTTACCAGTTTTGACTCAATAAAACAAACAAAATTTGACTTAATAAAAACAAATAGGTATGAAAAAAACAAACACAACGTCAGCGATTACCTCCCTCAGACTTGAGAATCACTGTCCCCAGTGATACCAAATTAAGGGTTGGTAAAAGAAAGAAAAACCAAATGGAACAAGATGGAAGGATGAGAGTCATGGAGTAACCTGTGCTTGGTGTCGAACGACACCCAACGTTGGTGTCGATCGACACCAAGTGCAAATCGTCTGGTGTTGTAAATGGAAGTCGGTGTCGAGCGACACTAAGAGAGAGTGTCGATCGACACCATGCCTGTTTGCAGAAACAATTTCTAGCAAGAAACATTGAATTGTCGATCTAAATCCAAAAAGCACTATAAACACGCACACACATATCAACAGCAATGACATAGAACATCATAAATCCATACATAATCCAAATAGTAGCTGACAAACTGACTCAAATAATGAAAAATGACTCAAGAGAAAAGTAAAAATAAGAGAAAAGAAAAAAAACCATTAAAAATCGAAGGACTAATCCTCATCTGTAGCGTCATCATCAGATGGGGTGGGTGCACGGCGAGAAGGAGCAGACCTGGTCGAGGGACGCTCACAGCCATAGCGAGACAACCTGGAGATCGCCTGCCATATGCTCTGAAAGCTGTCAGCTACATAGCGCTGAAAATCTGTGGTCTCCATAGGTATCGCTGGTGTAGGAGGAAGCTCAATGGATGGACGTCCAGCAAGGTCATGAACAGGAGCATCCTCTGCAGTTAGGAGGCGTGAGTCAGGCTTGAAGTCAAAGCACAGAGGATCATCTGTAATGGCCATGATATCTCTCTGTGGCAGCTGAATCAGATGTGTGCCTCGAGAATCAGTGAAGCACCAAAGCCACTCAGGCTTAATCCAACGAGCACTCTTCAGGTACTCCTCGTCCATGAGCGAGTACCTGGTAACAATGCTGCAACTCTCTGTAGCAATCCCGCAGTGCCTAAAAATAGGTGTCAAAAGACTAACTACACTCTCGACCTTGGTCCCACGACCTGAAAAAGGCTTAGTCTTCAACGAGACTAAATGGTGGGCAAACACAGCGCCTAGGTTAATATCATCATCTAACTCAGGCCACTCAAAACCGTCAACACAGAAATCACCAACAGCATAGTACAGGAGAACCAACTCAGACAATCTCATCTTCCCAGGCTCCATCTTATACAAAAATGTGTTCCCAAGGAGACGAATAACGTACCTCAGGACAGGATGGCGGACGTCAGACTAGGTGGACGTCTTCGAGTCATAGCGCCCATTCCCAAAGTAGGCCCAGAAGGCCTGTGCATAGTAGAAGATGGTGGGAAGAGCCACTCCTGTTGGGTCCCTGCTGAAACCATAAATCCCACAGAGATAGCGCAGGGACAACCTGTAACGCACTCTACGAATCAGAAAAATAAGCGTACCTTCCTGAGTGTTCTTCACAACCTCGTTCATGTAGTAGACACGAACAGTGGCTAAGAATTGGCGCACCAAATCAGGGAACAGGCCCAAACCTATCTTCCTCAGCAGTCTCAGAACATCCACTCTAATACCCGTCCTCCTCAAAGCGACCATATCTGCAACCCTAGTTGGTCTAATCTCAACACCCAACCAAGCATTGTAAAACAGAGAATCGTAATCATCCCAATCATCTGAAATCTCTCTGTAAATACATGCATCACTCTCAACCTCCTCTTTTGGGGAGTTCTCCCAAACTCTCTGAAAGTTGATTCGCCTACCCTCTAGCTTAGGCCATGGAGGACGAGATTGAGGAGCTACTTGTGGAGGTGGAGGCTGCGGTGGCGAGGGCGAACTGGCGGCAGCGGTGGCTCGCAGTGGGCAAGAAGAAGAAGCTTCACCGTCTCTTCTGTTTCGCTTCGCCGTCGCTTTTGTTTCACTTCCTACGTGTTTCCATAATCACAGATCAAGAGAATGGAGAGAAGAATCGGATTGCCCGTGAAATTCCAATAAAAATGGTACCTGGAATCGCCCAAATGGCCCAAAAATCGCAAGAGTTAGAGAGATTTTAAGAATATGAAATCGATTTTCGGGTTTATGACGCTCGACACTGGACTTATAAACTTATGGTGTCGAGCGACACCATTGACTAGTGTCGATCGACACCAACACCACGAGTCGTTAATGAGTTAATCCATCGGTGTCGGTCGACACTAAGACCATGGTTCGACAAAACTCAATTAAAATAAACAAAAATTGAATGAAATAAAATAAAACCTACAGAAATATGATACAAAGTTACCATAGTGGATTGTCTCCCACTCAGCGCTTGTTTTGAGTCGTTAGCTTGACTTGGCAGTTGATTAGGCCGAGGGTGCATCTTCCAAACGGATAATGTGTACGTCAGGGATGGCGTCATTCGTCCAGTAATGTTTCACCCTTTGTCCATTTACAGTAAACTCCTTGCCGTTAGAGTTCATTAGGACAACAGCACCATATGGTCGAACCTCCTTGATGGTGAAAGGACTGACCAACGAGAACGCAGTTTTCCAGGAAATAGAGTTAAACGAGAGTTATACAGAAGTACCTGATCATTCGGTTCGAATTTCCTGGAGATGATTTTCTCATCATTGATATATCATGGTTTTTACGGTTTTTAACCATGATATAAGTCCTGTTTATAGAGTCTTTTTGGTGTTTTTGTGTCTCTATCGAGTCATTGTAGGTTCAGGTACGTTTTGGGATGATTGGTAGCATTTGGCATTTTGTAGCTGAGAAGAGCAAGTTGGAGATCACGATGGATGTTGGTGTCGATCGACACTGCCTCCTAGTATCGCTCGACACCGGTCGCCACTACTTGTTGCACACGAGTTTTTAAAGACTTTTGAAGAACTACAGAATGACCTAGAAGTTTTCCCTAATTGCAAGACAAGTCCCTGACGTGTTTTAGAGTATAAATAGTTGTTTTTAGAGTTTTAGAACATATCTTATCTTTTACTTTGGCAATTGGATTTTGAAAACTTGTTGGGAGAAACAGATCAGAACTCATTGTAGAGAGAAGATTTCGAACTCCCTTATTTCTATTCTAATGCAATTTATTCAGATTATGATTTGTGTTACATTGATTATGTCTGAGTAATTCGCCTGTTAGATTTAGGGTTTTTCTAGGGATAGGATGAATTGTTGAATTGGATTTGCTCTGTTAGGGTTATCATATGGTTCTTCATCTAGGTTGAGATTAATGCTAATTCTAGACTGATCACCTAGAATTTAGATCATAGGATAATTGGTAGACACGAAAGTGTTATTGGTTTCCCGAATTAAACCTTGATGAGCAAAATTCCTATCTGCAAAGACATTTGATTTAGGGATTTTGTGAACATATCGAACTTGAATTTAATGCATGCTTTGATTGTTGAATTTGCAAAGAAATTTGGAATTCACTGTTATAGACATAGACAATCTCTGCAACGAAAGTTGATTGATTTGAATTTTGTGTTTGAGTTCAAGAGCGGTTCTTAACCAACCCTGCATTGCATATCTGTTTAACAATTCTGAATTCCTGAAGAATTTCCCTAAGTCTAGCTTTTCCATATCTTTAAACCACAACATTTACTTTTAATTGCTTGTTTTACATTTTGCCATTCATTATTTAGCTAAACCCAAATTATTAATCTATTGTGTGAACAACAGTCTCTGTGGATTCAACCCCTAAGTACTGCATCGATCTCTTAATTTGAGAGAGTAAGCTCTAGGGATAATTTGAGCTTATCAAATTTTGGCGCCGTTGCCGGGGACTCTTGTTTCACCATTAGATTTCTGTTAGGTTTTAGTCTAATTTCGTTTATTATTCATTTACTTACGTTTTCTTGTTTTTCTTTTCTCTTTGTGTTTCAGGTTTATGCCTAATCGCAAAACCAGGAGCAACAAAGATCTTCAGCTTGCAAATCCTTCGAACCAAGACATAACAAGAATTGAGCGCACTAACCGCAAGGCAAAGAAACTAGCTGAAATGGATAACTTGGTTGTTTTGGTGAGGGATGAAGCTGGGGTACTACGTGATCAAGAGGGCCAAGTGCGCAACGAGCAGGGCCAAAAACTTGATGTTGAGGGCAATGTGGTGCCCGAACCCGCTGTTGGTGTCGATCGACACCCTGCTGGTATCGCTCGACACCAACCGGCTATTGAAGCTCCAGACTTGCAGGCAGCTGCTGCAGCTGCTCAGGTTGCTCGTGGCAGGACACTAGGGGACTACAACAGGCCAAATCAGTTCTATGCGAATCGATCTGCGATCATTCCCCCACCTTTTCAGAGGAATGACTTCGAGCTGAAACCCGCCTACTTCACTCTTGTGGGCCAGCATCCCTTCCATGGTCTTCCTCATGAGCAACCCATGGATCATATTGAGAGGTTTGAGGATCTCGTGACAAGCATCAAGGCTAATGGGGTCTCAACTGATTTCCTCTTCTGCAAACTTTTCCCCTACTCTCTTGGTGGGGAAGCTGCTTACTGGCTCAAACAACTGAAGCCAGGATCTCTGACAACTTGGGGGGAGACCAAGACTGCATTTTTGAACAACTTCTATGATGATGCAAGGTCAGAATATGCGAGAACAAAGATCTCTACTTTTTCTCAACAACCTGCTGAAGCATTCAAGGCTACTTGGGTGCGATTCAGGGCTTATCAGAGAGACTGTCCGCATCACGGGTTCAGTGAGGTTCAGTTGCTGGGAATTTTCTTCAGAGGCGTGGATTGGAGGTATCAGATGGCTCTTGATGCTGCGAGTAATGGTAACTTCAACACCAGATATCCAGAGGATGCAATCACTTTGATTGAGAACTTAGCTTCAAGTAACAGCACGAAGAATGCTGATTTTGAAAGGAAGAAGCTAGCAGGCAATTCAGAGGGTGGTCAGATTGCTGAGGTCAAGGCTAAGTTGGATTCAGTTCACAACCTCCTCGTTGGTAAGAAGTCTGTTCATTTTGCTGCAGAAGTTGAGACCTTTGAGCCAGACGGACGATCAGAAGAAGAAGTGCAGTTTGTCAACCAGGCTGGGTTTCAAGGTCAGCGTTATGGTAAAGACCAAGGGAACAGAAGTTACAGTGGCAACAATCAGCGGTCGAACTTTGCAGGTAATCAGAACTCTTCAGCTTACCCCCCACGGTCAGACTATCAGAAGCCTTATCCGACCAGCAGTTTCAGCAGAAACTATGGGAACTCTTCCTACCAGAAACCTGCTCCACCAACTCAAGACAGCGATGTCAAAGCTATGCTAGAACAGATTTTGGAAGGTCAACAGAAGATCACAGTGGATTTCAATGGGAAGATTGATGCTCTGTACACAGATCTGAATGGGAAGTTTAAAGCTTTGAGCACGCATGTCAAGAAGCTGGATAGTCAGGTTGCTCAGACTGCTGGGTCTGTAAAGCGACAAGAAGGATTCCTTCCAGGAAGGAATGATGCTAATCCTAAGCATCCCTGTAATGCCATCTCGTTGAGAAGTGGCAAAACTCTTCAACCTGTGTTGAAGCATCTCACAACAGACGAACTCCAGGAGTTGGAGGATGTGGAGGATGACGAGCCCGATGATCAGCGACCAGTGTCGATCGACACCACCACTGTGTGTCGATCGACACCAGTCACTCAGTCTGAGAATATTACGTATGACGGAGAGGAATCGACCAAGGTCGACACTTCAGACTCGACACAAGGTACCGGTGTCGATCGACACCACCAGAGTGTCGACCGACACCTTCCAGCTGATAACAGGAATTCTACGTCTGACGGACCAAAATCGACCAAGCTCGATACCACAGTGTCGACACCTACGACCAGTGTCGATCGACATTACTCTGGTGTCGCTCGACACCATGAGCGCTCTCAACCACGATCAAGCGACATTCTTCCTCAGGCTACAGAACGAATTTACAAGCCTCGGGTCCCTTTTCCTTAGAACCACAGGAAGTCTAAACAGGAGTTGGAAGATGCCAGATGCAAGGCCCTGATGGATAAGCTCATCATTGAGATCCCTTTGATTGATGCTGTAAAGACTTCTCCTGTAATCAGACAGTATGTGAAGCGGATGGTGACCAAGGATATGAATGTTGAGCAAAGTGTGATGATGTTGAGCAAAGTGTGATGATGATCATGTTAGCGCTGTTATCCAGAACAGGATTCCGGCTAAACTCCCAGACCCTGGAAGCTTTGTATTGGACTGCAACATCTTCTCTGACAGGTTTGCACGTTCTTTGTGTGATTTGGGTTCTAGTGTCAACTTGATGCCTCGTTCTGTTGCAGTCAACCTTGGGATGACTGATTTCCAATCAACCCGGATCACGCTTATACTAGCTGATCGCTCTGTTCGGATTCCGGATGGTGTGCTTGAGGATGTTCCAATAACGATAGGGGATTGTCTCATTCCCACTGACTTTGTGGTTCTGCAATATGAGGAAGAACCTAAGGACCCTCTGATTTTAGGAAGACCTTTCTTGGCTACAGCAGGTGCCATCATTGATGTTAGGAAAGGACGGATTGGGCTAATGTGGGCGACTTGGTAATGAACTTTGACATGGATAAGCTAGTCAAGAGACCTACCTTTGATGGGCAGACCTTCTACGTGGATACATTATCCAACCTTGCTCAGGAGATTTTCCACGAGATGCACCCTAAGGACCCTTTGGAAAGGGCTTTGCTCACTCCTACAGAGGAAACAGAGCATTTAGATGACATTGCTGCTGGGTATGTCAGGCTAATGGACACAAGAGACCAGATGACGCAGTCAACAGGTACAGAGGAGTGTATTGCAACTTCTGAAAAGGTTGCCACAGTTAGTGATTGGAGTCCAGAGAAAGCTCCTAAGGTTGATCTCAAACAACTCCCTGCAGGGCTAAGGTACGCGTTCCTTGGTGAAAATTCTTCTTACCCTGTCATTGTGAATGCTTCCTTAAACAACGCAGAGCTCACTTTACTGCTAAGTAAGCTGCGCAAGTTTCGCAAAGCTCTTGGCTATTCTCTTGATGACATTGCAGGTATCTCTCCAAATTTGTATATGCATAGGATCTATCTTGAGGATGAGACAAAGTCGTCAGTTGAGCAACAGAGGAGGCTAAACTCGAATCTGAAGGAGGTTGTTAAGAAGGAGATCATGAAATTGCTGGACGCTGGTATCATCTATCCTATCTCAGAGAGCAATTGGGTTAGTCCAGTACATGTGGTTCCTAAGAAAGGAGGGGTTACAGCGGTTAAGACTGACAAGGATAAGCTGATCCCTACAAGAACAGTGACAGGCCACAGGATGTGCATTGATTACAGAAAGCTGAATGCTGCGACCAGGAAAGACCATTTCCCCCTACCTTTCATTGACCAAATACTTGAAAGGTTAGCTAGTCACTCTTACTACTGCTTCCTTGATGGGTATTCAGGGTTCTTTCAGATTCCTATCCATCCAGACGACCAGGAAAATACCACTTTTACTTGTCCCTATGGTACTTTTGCATACCGCAGAATGCCATTTGGACTTTGTAATGCCCCTGCGACCTTTCAGCGATGTATGATGTCGATCTTCACTGACATGATCGAAGATTACATGGAAGTCTTTATGGATGACTTCTCTGTTTATGGGTCCTCTTTGAAAGACTGCCTGGATAACTTGTGTAAGGTGCTTGCTCGATGCGAAGACAAGCATCTGGTTCTGAATTGGGAAAAGTGCCGAAATGGTATTGTGCTTGGGCATCGGGTTTCAGAAGCTGGGATTGAGGTTGATCGAGCTAAGATTGAGGTGATGACTAGTCTACCACCTCCCAATTCTGCGAAATCAGTAAGGAGTTTTCTGGGACACGCAGGCTTCTACAGAAGGTATATCAAAGACTTCAGCAAGATCGCCAGGCTACTAACTGCTTTGTTCTGCAAGGATGTTCAGTATGAGTTCGATGCTGATTGTCTCTCAGCATTCGAACAGATCAAGCAAGCATTAGTGCGTGCTCCTATTGTCCAACCTCCAGATTGGGACCTACCTTTTGAGGTTATGTGTGATGCTAGTGACTTCGCAGTTGGGGCTGTTCTGGGACAGAAAAAGGATAAGAAGCTTCATGCCATCTACTACGCCAGCAGAACGCTTGATGACGCACAGAGGAATTATGCAATAACAGAAAAGGAACTGTTGGCCGTGGTGTTTGCTTTTGAGAAGTTTCGCACTTACTTGGTAGGATCTAAGGTGATCGTCCATACAGATCACTCGGCTCTCAAATACTTGATGCAGAAAAAGGAGGCTAGGCCGAGATTGTTGAGATGGATTCTTCTGCTTCAGGAATTCGACATCGAGGTCAGGGACCAGAAGGGGGTTGAGAATGGTGTTGCTGATCATCTCTCAAGGCTTAGGATTGACGATGGTGTTCCTATTCATGATGATCTACCTGAGGAAGCCATCAACCTGGTCGAAACCGATTTTCAGTAGGGTCTACAGACATTTTTGCGACATAATCTGTAGAACGCTCACGGATTGGTCTCAGTGTCGACCGACACCACCAGGGTGTCGATCGACACCACAAACGTAGAAACGGACGGTTATCGATCAACCAATGGTGCACTCGACACACATCCTCGACACATGGTTTCCGTGTCGACCGACACCAGTTTCAGTGTCGATCGACACCCTCCGTGTGCTGCTTCGGAGTTGGCCTGTGCCAGCTATGCAGCGTCTTTAGCTGTTCCACCTCGTCCGTGGTATGCTGACATTGCCAACTACCTTACTGCGGAAGACGAGCCGGATAACTTCACAGGGTATGCTAAGAAGAAATTCTTGCGAGAGCTCAGGCGTTTCTACTGGGACGAGCCGTACTTGTATAAGCACTGTTCTGATGGGTTTACAG